>CAXAMN010017113.1:720864-751215 GCA_963970005.1 Durusdinium trenchii
CTATAGAATTTGATTTTGGGTTGAGTAGGTGCAGATGATTACAGGTTCTAATTTTATAGTGGGTCTATGTATGTCTATGTTTTCCGTTTGATCATTTTTCTATCCCTTTTATTGCTCTTGACAGGAGAGAAACGAGGTAATCCTGCAGTGGCCAAGCAGATCGAGCAGTACGCTGCTTCTGTTAAAGAAACAGGTTTCTACTTGGACGTGCAAGATGCTTTTCTTTATGCGGAAGAGAAGAGCTGCGAGGTTGTGGTCGCTGTCCCTATGCCCAAGAAAAAGAGCAACACTCTTCAGCTTGAACTCGGCTTACTTTCTCAAGAACTGATGGACGTGGTGCAAGACCTTACTTTCAACGATGCTCCCAGTGTCATCGACCGGACAAGCAGCAAAATGTGGGTCTTGATTTCTGTGAACGCCACATTTGACCCGGCCGAGCCAAAGAACCATTGGCTGCCAGGGTTTTTCAAGGAGCAACTGACGCAGAAGGATTGGGAAGACTTGACAATCCAATCTCAACAGGAAGATGCTGAATTTGCTGAGTTGGCCAAGAAATTGCATTTGCTCAAATTCACGAAGGAGAAGACCACCTTTGTGAGTGTCAAGGCACTTTCTGAGATGCAGCAAGCTGAGCAGCGGATGCAGGAGTTGAAAAATCGCAAGCGGATACGCGACCTTTGTACCGCTGAGGGAATCGCATTCTACTTGGTGCCTGCCGATGGCAACTGCTTAGTGTGGTCGCTCCGGATCCTGGATTTGGGCATGGAACATGTTGCTCAGTCATCGGTTGGTCAAGATCGAAAGGAACAGCGGTTGTATCGGACTTTGCTGAGCAATCTGTGGCTTGTGGTAATGCTTGACCCTGCTTGGCAAGCGGTGTTCACCTGTTTGTGCCCAGAGATGTCTGCCAGTCAGCCGAAAACTCCGAAGAAAGAGAACCATTGCAAAGCGGAGAAGCCAGAACAAAAGGCTGGGGACAATGCTGACGCTGATGCAGCCGTTTGTGGTTTGTCGACCCCTCCACGTGTTGTCCAACCCGAAGACATGAGGAGAGCGGCAAAGATGAGACGTATTGGCGATGCTGCACCAGTTCCTGGATTCCAAGCCCGGCATACAGATTCGCAGCTCAAAATGCCAGGCTCGACCAACAAGGTCCGCTGTATGGAGACTGCCGTGCCAGATGTGCACGACATGTTCGACAAAGCCATGCAGAAGATTCCGCAACATTCGAAGCAGCCAGATGGTGATCCACCATCCCCATCCGGCGATGATGATGATGAAGATGAGTTGAACCTCTCAGATGGCAATCAGGAGGGCCGCAAAAGGGCATCGCACAAACGCACCTGCAAAAGAAGAACCAAGACCCTGCGAGAGAGAGAGAGATGGAGGGCTTGACACTTTGGCTATCCCAAAAAGGTATGACCTATCATGACTTCAGAACTTTGCATAGAAGAAATTGCCCACTCCGGAAAACACTGTCTTGTTCAGAAGGAGGCTTCAACGAATTTCGAATCAAGATTCTGTCCAAGCAACAGCTACAGTGCCGCACTTGTCTTCAGATCTGTGTGGACTCGGGTCTTTCCGCGGAGGTTGTGGATCAGATCAAGTTTGAGGACTTTGCCATTCCTGAGGCAGGTCGAGACAGTGTGAACGAAGATGTCCAGAAGGCAGACTTGGATTCAGAGAAGCTTGGCTTTGCGATGCTTTGCGTATCTTTGCGTTCCGTTAATCCTGATATAACGCGGCTATATGATGCTATATGATGCTATATGCATTTTTTTGATCTGTATATTTATTTCATAAATTTTCATAATATTTCTGGATATATTTCTATAATTTTCATTAATTTTCTATATATTTCTTATATTCTCTTATATATTTTCTTATTATTTCATTATATATTAGCTCCATTTAGCTCCATTGACCTAAGGACAGAGAGGGCATTGTGCATACAGCTTGTGAAATCGAAAGAACCAATGCTCGAGCTTGTGGAGGATGGGAAGCTCCTGAGCTACAGGTGCAAAATCTGCCGCACTGCCTCCCAGAAGGAGGGGAAGCTCAACAAACTGGGCAAGGCAAAGCTAAAGGCGGTGAAGCATTTCCTCGAGCAGCATTTGTCTGGGTCGACGCACAAAAAGAATGAGATGAAGTGGAACCTTCAGCAACAGAAGGAAGCTGATGGGGCCGATGGTTCTGAACCTGCGCCTGACCAGAAAGAAGTCCTGCAAACATGCCCAGGCTATCTCGTGAGCCCGGAATCTCATGGCACGCTGGGTCTTTTCGGAGAGGAGTTCAGACTGTGGGCTACGCACAACAAGCTCACCAGTTCCAAGCACACATACTGGATCGATGTGCCTTCGCAAAAGTACTTGTGCCGGCATCATTCTTGTACTGGCCAGACACTGCCTGGCACTAGATGCTGCAGAATGTGCAACGGATTGGGGGATCCAAAGGGTGGCGTGCAGCGCTGTGTACTCCGCTTCGCAGCCAAGTACAACGCATCAGTTCTGTTGATGAAAAGGTTATTCTTTGGGAAAGATGAGGCTTTGGCCTTTGAGGCCCAAATCCAGCAAACAACATGGGGAAATAGATCAGACCAATGGGGAAAGATGGTGAAGTGCCAGAACCATGAACTTCAGGCTTTTGTCAGAAAGTCGTGGTCTTTCATTGGATCTGACGAATATACGCCCAACTTGTTTGCCTTCATTGACTCCGTGGTGACCCCGTCCCTGAATGTAAACGTTCATGCAGTGAATGATGAAATGCAGACTGTATTCAAACAGTATACGAGAGCGCTTGCTGGTCTAGAGCTGACAGTGTTTTGGCTGCATTTTGCTGGACACTTTTGAATTCTATAGTGAACAATGATTAGAAGAAGTTTGATGTTTTGTATTTTATAGTGCCCGGCCATTACGCAGTCATACATTTTGAATTCTATAGTAGGAAAGTGCAATATGATGTAATATGTAAAAAAATAACTAAAAAGGATTGTTTTGAATGGTGTGCTTCTGCAAGGAGCTACAGCGTCTCAACATCAAGGTCGCCGAATCAATGGTGGCTGGCAGTTTGGATTCCAATCCATTCCTACAAGGTCTACTTTGCCAGTGCCTCGAGACCATTGACAAACAAAGCAGGGGAGTCTCAACAACACGAGGAAGACACGTCCAGAGAAACGAGGTCGAGAGCCGGCTGATTGAAGATGCCGCCTTGTCATTCGCTATCGCCGGAGGCAATACAAGCCTGGCGAAGAGCCTGGGTCAGAAGGCAAGGACCCCAGCAGTTCATTGTGATGCTTTGCCTTTGCGTGGGCTGCCTAATCCAGTCCTAGCGTTATCCGACCAGGCCTGTTTGGCCGAGAATCTGCAGTTGCTGGACAAACTCTTTCCGAGGGACCCAGTGAGCCCTGTCCGTCGGCTAGTAGCAGCAATAGACCACACGTACTTGACCCGCACTTTCATGCAGGGAAAAATTCGAGGTGTCAGAGGTCTTCTCGGAGGTCCTTGGTCAGTGGAAGCGCCAGAGCCGGCCTTCAAGCCATTTGACAACCTGCAGCCGGGCGTTTTGAAAACGGAAAAGGCTTCGTTGATGCTGGAGGTGGTTTGTTGGGATCCCTTGGCAGCCAAGCGCACCACCTACTCGCTGGCCTCAGCCCCAATGACCCTCAAGAGAAAAAAGGACATACCGGACGATCAGACCTTGGTGAAGCAAGGAAACCTTGCTCCTGCGCTTTGCGTATGTATTCTTTGTTTTTTGTTTTTTACTTTTCAATTCTTTGGAGCGGTTTCGTTTGTGAGGGCCTAGTTCTTGTGGTGGCTTAGTAGTTTTCTGCCAATGACCGGGCTGTAGGAGATGATGAAAGTGGTGGGGCTGTTGCTACAGGAATCCTCTTGGTTGGTGAAAGCTGTGGCTTTTGACGGCCATCAAGCCCATGTGATGTTCAGGCAGGCTCTTTTTGGCGAGTTGCCCGCGTCGGAGATGAGTGATATGCCTTTTTGGCAGGACTTGATTTTTGAGGAGCTTCCAAAGCATTCAATGCCGAGACTACCAGCAAAGCTATGCCGGTATCACGGGGAAGTGCTGTGGCCGCTATGCGGCCCGTGCGCCCCGTACTGTTTATCAATTGCTTTTTCCGCATGTTCTTGACCCCTGTTATGACCTGGATTGGGCGGTGTATCGTTCTGCTTGAGGGACGCATGAAACGAGGTCATGCCCACAAAAACCTGGGTGGGCAATTGGCATCCCCTGTGCGGTGCATTGTCGTGGGAAGCTACTTCGTCGACTCCAGTGCGGCGCGTGCCAATGGATTGCCTGTTGGAGCATGGGCCAGGGACGAGCCCATGTCAGACTATTTGAACTGCCTACTATTCAATCCATACTTCTGCATTCCAGAGGCAGCACCTTGACTGCTACTTCAGTCTCTCAAGCTTTTGATATCTTTGGTGAGTTTTAGGATCCCGGGATATCCCGGGGAATCCCGGTGATGTTTTAGGATGTTTTCGGCTTTTTCAGAAGATTAGAATTGAATCATATTGAATCTGGACTGGACAGATTGGGACCTGGTATGACCCGGTTGGATTTTATTGTTCCATGTTCCTAAGGACGCAGGAAAGATGGTTACGATCGACTGGAAGCTTAGAGGATTTTTGCTCCTGAATCTGGTCACAGCCCTAAACATCGATGCTTGAGATCGCTCTAGAATGCTTTATGTTTCAATCCCTTTCTATCCCTTTCTGGTCTTTTCAGTTTGTCTTTTAAGTTTTAGGCTGTTGATGGCTGTTGTATGCTGTTGTCATTTGTTATCACACTCCTTGCTCAGGCGCCCTCAATGCACAAGACTTATGACATCAAGAGCCGATGCGAAGCTGCAATGAGCGGATTCATTTTGCTTGACCTGTTCAAGCTAGTATCCGAACTGGCTTGCCGGCAAAGAGGGTTGCCTAGGGGTGCGCTCTGGATTGCACCGCAAACCAGTGAGAATTTACAACAGGTCGCACTGAGCGTCATCATCCAATGTGCATCCAAACCCGACGTTGGTGATTTTCATAGCGCTGGCCACTGCCGAATGACGGAACTACCAGTGGAGGAATGGTTCTCCCGACTGCGCTGCCAAAGTTCCAACGCGCAGCTGGATGCCAGAGCATATTGGAAAGCAGCTTGCCGCGAGATGTTGAGAGCCAGCCGGTTGCAAGACCAAGAAGTGCCCGCTTGCAGGAGCCTTCCACCGTTGAACGCGCGCCAGTTCGATGATTGCAGTGCTCGAGCTATGAAGGCATCGCTTGAGTTGGTTAGCATTTGCTCTGGCATTCAGGTTGAAGCGCTAGATAAGATGTACAGGGAATGGTGCGAATCTGGGACCTTCAATGTTGATCTTGCTGAGTACTCCCAAGCCTTTGACTTCGAGGAGCCAGACTTGCTGGAACCTGAGTGTGGAGAGGAGCAGAATGAGTGCGTGGCATTACTCTCACAGATTCACGAGGAAGCGAGATTTGAAACCGAAAAGGTTGTCAAGCACCCGAATCTTCTGGAATTTGACATTCGGAACATTCCAGACAAGGAATCCATGGCTTCAGTCATTGGGGCGCGTTCATCCACGAGCCCACTCAAGCCCTTCAACCAGATCCAAGAGCCCGACTTTGATGCTTGCGCAGTGCCAAAGACGCTTCATCAGTGCTTGTATGAAACTCCGAATGGCCTGGCAGATGAAGTGTTGTGGGACAGACTCTGGCGGCTTTGCATGGTGCTGCGCCACTGGCAAGGAGGCTGCGATAGGCACATGCAGAAAAGCAGCGTCGGGACTTTCATGGCACCAGTTACTTGGATTTTCTATGATTTTCTCGGGTTCTTCTTTTGCATTTTTGTATTTTGAAATTTTGTTATAGAATTCAGAACCTGTGTTGTTCATACCAGTTACCCTCTATAGAATCAAAATCCACCCGCTACATCCCACAACACACAGACACTGCCAAAAAATCCCAAAGATAATCAACAAAATTCAACAAATATAATCAAATATATATATAATATATATATATAAGATATACAAATATCATCAAATATCAACAATATATATATATATATATATCAAGAATATTCAATAATATATAAAAATATACAGATTCCAGAAGGTTATCAAAATCATCAAATTCTGATTCTATAGTGGAACTAGGTTCTCCCAGACTGATGGTTTCTAATTCTATAGTGGAGAGGGGTTCAGTGGATTATTAAGGGTTGCCAGTTCTGGATATGTGTTTTGCCAAATTCAAATTCTATAGTAGGTTGAGGTTCTCCCAACTTCATGGTTTCTTATTCTATAGTAGGAGTGGATTGGGGTTGTGACTTGCATTGTTTGTTTATCCTTCAGGTGGAATGAGCGTTTGCTCCGTGAAGTGCGCCAAGAAGAGGATGACTCTCAATGGAGGCATCGCGCCGGTCGTCTTGACAAGTGGAAGGAGCTTGCAAGATTAGCTGCGGAAAGGTGCAGGAGCAGTGTGGAACTTCCTGACAGCATTCAGCCACTCGAGATTTGCTCATGTTTTTACCAGGATGGTCTGGGATTGTTAGGCGTATGACAAAGTAGTTTGGATTTTTTGAATATTGGATTTTGATGAATTTTGAATTTTAGTTTTCGTTTAGGGCTGCAGATCCAAGGTCTGGCCAAATCCTTGTGGTGATGTTGGTCAAGAAGGGCAAGTGCGGCTTCTACAGAGAAGCCTCGGTTGGCTTGGTCACCACCATATGGCGCACAGGCAAGAAGAGACAACTGTGCCCAAATTCCATGTCCCTCAGTCATGTCTTAGCGTTTCGTGTGGTGGAGATGACGCAGAAGCCGGGCAATTCGGACGTGTGGATTTGCTCTGGTACTTCGGAATCCTGGAATTTGTCTCCTGAAGGCGCAGTTGCGGCTTTGAGCTTCAAGTCCTTCCGAGACTCCACTGAAGGTTGCGAGGTGGTCATGTCAGAACCTTCCATGGTGTTGCTTCAAGAACTCTCCCAAATTCCTGCGTGGTGGCCGCATTCACCTGAGGGTGGAAAGTACGACGCTTTGTTCCTACCCCGCCAAGGTAGGGGTAGCGGTGGCAAGAAAAGGAAGAAGAAGCAGACCGGCGAGGAGGCTTCCCAAGAATCTGGAGAGGATGATGCGGGAAAACCTGGTGAGTCCAATGGAAAGAGCTCAGCGCCCAAGGTTCCGAAAGCCAAGGCCAAAAAGAGAAAGGCTGAGGTGAACCTTGATGGCAAAGACCTCAGGAAGAACAAGCAAGGCGCAGCCTATGTACAGGCTCAGATGAAGAAGCTGAAGGCTTTGGATGAAAGCCTGTTTTCCAGCAATCCCCTCTTCACGCATGGCACTTCCAAATGCCGAATCAAGCTGGAAGAGTGCTTGGATGTATCTTGGGAGGACTTCCTGAAATACGGCTATCCGTGTCTGAAAGCAATGCCTTTTGGATCCTATTAATTTTCAAACCTTTTGGATCCATTTGGATTGTACTGAAATCTTTTAGATCATTGCTGACTATTGTTTGAGTTTTTCTGGGTGCACTGTGTTCATGATCTTCTGTTCTGCTCAGGTTCAGTACTTTGCACGCTTCGGCTTGGGGTCTGCGGGTGAGCACATTCTTTGCTGACATGTCGTGCAGCCTACAGAACAAGGATCGGAAGCCGTTCATGCGGTTTTTGCGAGACATCGTGCAAAGTTTTGGGGACCAGTTTGGTGTGGAGAATGGTGACGATGAGAATGTTGACGGTGAGGTTGAGGACATTGATTGAAGATGTCCTTGGAGAGATCGGGGAAGTCTTGTCTGAGCTGACAAGCTTTGGGGTTAGAGAATGCCTCTTCATGCCTCTTCACAGAGAGCGTGCCATTTATGTGCATTCTTTTGATCTTCATGGATCAATGAGCAATACGGATCAATATGGATCGTGGAATTGTCACCAACAAACCTACCGGCATGTGCATGAGCTCAAAAAGATTTTTTCTGCAAGCTGATGTCAGGAGTGAGTCGGAAAAGTGTCTTACGGATTCTTACGGAAACCGTGTCACTATAAAATATCTCTCCGATGTGGTGACCAGGGTACCTGTCGTGCAGCTGATTTTCTTCCCTGATGCTTCCATATCAAATTTTATAGTGAAGCAATGAAAGCAAGAGTCACTTTTCCTAGCTAGGGTGTTCAACTATTTTGTAGTGAGCTCAGCGTATACATTTTGCTCAGAAACCTATCCTATAGTGAGCCAACTGGGCTGTTTAGCCTGGTTTTTTCTACAGAATAGGGGGGCCTGGGGTAGCCCCGGTATTCACACGGGGATGCCTGCGATCTATCTCCTGTAATCTACAGGCAATATATGGCCTCCAACCTACTAGCGATATATATATGGCCTCCAACCAGTGAGATATGGCCTCCAACCTACTAGCGATGGCCTCCAACCTGATAGCGAATGGCCTCCAACCTGATAGCGATGGCCTCCAACCTACTAGCGATGGCCTCCAACCTGATAGCGAATGGCCTCCAACCTGATAGCGATGGCCTCCAACCTACTAGCGATGGCGTTTTCCTTGCAGAAAGGCCCCTCCCTGGCTCGGGTGGCGGGAGAGGGGCTGAGTGTCAGAACTGAAGACGGCAAACTAAAAGCAGCGGGCTCACATGGGGAACAGCAGGATGTAGCTAAGTCAAGACAACTCCAGTCGGGCAGAACGCGCACGCCGGTTGCCCTCCTTCAACCGCTTCTGGGAGACATTCCAAGAAACACTCGCAGGTGACCAATCGAAAGCACATGGCAAATCAGAATCCAGTGCAAGTGCCGGCCACCAGTTGTTGCTAGTTGGACGTATACGTGTCTGAAATTCTTTACAAATCAACAAGGCAACCTCTGATTGTTGCGGGAAGCAAGGTCGATGTGACAAGCCAAACACACATGTACCAGCACCCTGGCGATAAAGTGCACAGACTCGAGCTCTATGGACATGTGAGGGCAGGATAGGAATGCCTGCCAGTGATACAGCCTGGCTAAAGATAGCCGCAAATTGTGTAGCACACTCATTCCAAGAATAACTATATGCAATTGCTTGTGCGGGTGTCTTAGCCCAGACATATTGGTGTACAGCATCTTTGGAAAGGCGGTGAATAGGCAAATGCCCTCGAGCAAAGAGCATGAAGCTAATCACTAACTCCATCCATGAGACAGCAACCAAGACGGAGTCAGTTTCATCTTGGGCCTGTGGCCACTCAAAACAGCTTAACCACTGCAAGACACAAAGCAGAAGCGATGTACCCAGTACGAATGGTTATAGAAATGAGAGTCCAACGCTTGGTCCAAGCAAAAGGTCCAGGGGTTCATGACAGACCAAGAGGCCATTTTTCCGGAGAAGGCCAATGCGTGCCGCATTGGGTGTTGTTCCAGCAGGTTTAAAGATGCGGGACTATGCTTATCATGTTCGCTTCTATAGCGTTGCAGCTGCAGGGAGAGCTGATAGAATTCCTGCAGAGTCTGCATCTCTTGACGGCGAACTGCAACCTGATGCAGCCAGCTGTCAGTGAGGGCTGGATAGCTCCGAAGACACACTTCTTCAGCTGCTCGATCAGCTGTGGCATTGCCCAGGGCATGATAGCTTTCCAAGTCCGGCAAGTCCTGTGGATCAGCATGTCCTTTAATTTTAACTAGCTGGTTAGTATCCCAGTTACCAATTCGCTGTATGCGACAACACAAGGCAGGCTGGGGATGCTTGTGCATTTGAAGTCTACCAAGTGTCCTGGCCTGCTGAAAAGTGGCAATCGCGCTTGCTGAATCAGAGTGAATGATGGCATGTTGAAAACACTCATAAGCTCGAACAATAGCACGAAGTTCAGCGTGGTGGATATTTTGTTCGTTGGGACACAATTCAGCTAACACCACACAAAGGGTGGTGGGCCAAAGTCCGGTCTCCTTATATCTGTGTACCTGCCAACATCGCTCTTCATCAGACCTACAAGTGTCCACCACCACACTATACCCAGCATGACGTAAAGTGGGCAGGGTAGGATTTTGACAGCTGCCATCAGTATAGACATGCAATGGGTTCTCAGCAGAAAGGCACTGATTCAATTGTCGCAACAGCTCAGTCTCTGGTTGTTTCTCTTGAAGGGCAAATTGGAATGTGCAGTGAAAGTCCTCTTTCTGACATTCGAAAATGACTGGCAAATCAGGCAGTAGTGTGTCAACCTCAAGCTGTTCTGCAATCAGGGGGGCAAACTGTTCACGAATGCGCTGTGTGGCAGTACATGTGAAGAAACGATGATGTTTGGTGTCTTCTTGACCACACCACAAGCACTCAGGCGTGACTTGGTCATCCCAGATCGCCTGCTGGCTTCTGGTTTGGAAAGCTCCCGCAATTTCACGAACAAGAAGTCTGCGTTCTTTGGGATTAAACTTATCCAGTACAGTCCTCGTTAAATGCTGATCAATATTTGGAAAGTTAATCAAAGCACGTCTATGGGAGGGTACAGTGAGCAACCTATCTTGCCAAGCTTTTTCCGCAAACCAAACGAGGGTATTCCAAGCACATTCTACCAGATGAATGCGAATGAAGGCAGTGACTTGGAGGAAACCTCCCTGGTCAATCGTCCATCCTAAGCGGGCAACATAGGCCTTCAAGGTAGAAGCAGGGCCCTTTGAGGTATTTGGTCGCGGAAAGTATTGTGAGGCGCATCGCAGGAAAAATTTCTGCGTATCGGTATCACTACTGAGCAAAAATCTGCGTGCAGCAGCACAAGCACGGAGGATGATGTGTAGCTCAGGGTCACGGACAAACCTGGAGGCGCAAAGTGTGACTAAAGCTGCTGACATGCTTTCAGATGGACCTATCAAAGCCTCTGCCACGTGGTGTCGAAGGGACCGAGTGTGTTGTTGCCCCAGTGGGAAAAGCTCAGCTCCATGAAAGGCAACCGGATAGACACTGGTCGCAATGATTTTTGCTTTAACCTCAAGGTCCGCATGTAGCCCCTTGATGCGGGACAGCCGCTCCTTAGCTTTAGCGAGGCGCTCAGCCAGTTTGCCCATTCTAGCCGCCCCTTGATATCTTAATGGGCATCCTAGGTCTGAGACGGCAAGCATACGATTGACTGCCGGCAATTGCAGGGACTCAAATGCTTGTCGAATGCAATTGGTTAAACTAGGATGCGAAGTCCACCACCATGTTTTGTCCCAATCTATACGAAGGCCAATAATCTTCGTCCACCTGAGAGTGGTGGCTAAGATGGGTTGCATCTCCTGCGGTTGGCATACCGCCCATGCCCAGTTGTCGGCATAGGCGGACAACAATGCTTGTGCAGCAACGCGCTTTCTGCATGCAATGGTCCAGCATTGTGCTACCCCTAGCATTACTACAACTGAGAGGACATCCCCTTCTGGAAAGCCACAGCTACTGGGAATGGATTCCGAGCATTGCCCACATACCTCCCATCTGCGCGTGAGGCGGGCCAGAGATCGTGACCACTGCTCCAAGATTGAGTGTGGCACACCCAGATGTGCCAGGATGGCAATTCCTCGAGTCCTATTTATAATATTAAAGCATTTCACAAGATCAAGGGTGATACCCGCGCATTTATTCCCTTTACTTTGTGCTGCTTCGAAAAACCACTGAGTGGTATATGCTGTCTCGAATGCACCTCTTCCTGGGAGCAGGCCAGTAATGTCTGGAGTCATCAAAGGTGCGAAGGCGGCCAAGATCTGTCTGCACACCACCTGGGCCCAAAGCCGGTATATCTGGGACAGGACCGTTATTGGTCAGGTTTTGCTCGGCATTGGGACACCCGTGCCTTTAGGAGCAGCAATGACTTTACTGGCCATAAACCACGAGGGGAAGCCATCCTGGTAGTTCCCAATTAGACTGATCAGGGCCTGGATCAAAGCATCAGGAAGGGATTGCAGTTCGAAAGCTGTGATACCATCTTGCCCTGGTGCAGCATTCCATCTTAGCTTATTTATCGTTAGTTTCCACAACTGCAAATCAGTGGTGTTGACCACAATCGGGCTCTTGGGCAGCCCCCGCACAAATGGTTCAAACTCTGTATCCAGCTCTGGGCAAAGCAAGTGCGAATCATCACGCTGCCAGATTGGTTGCCAAAAGCTTGACAAGTGTTGACAAATCCTGTCGGGGTCAGTCACAAGAACTCCCTGCTGCACTCGAACATTATTCAAATCTTGGGGCGGTTTGGGACATGAGACAATGATCGAATGCTCGTGAGTGTCATGGAGCCATCCCTGTTGGTGGTCCAGTTGGAGACTCTGGCCTTTCTGGAATTCAGCTGCATCTTCTACAAATGCTTCATATCGTTGATGGGACTTGGACTGGACGCGGCACGACAAAGGAACAAGTATGGCCTGTTGCTCAATGTGCTGTTCAACTGATTCCAGCGAAGGTGTAAAGCCCCTGACTGAGGCAAAGGCAAGTTTGTGATGTCCTTGTTTAGCGTCCAACTGCTCCCTACAGGCAAGTTTATCACAAAAAACCTTATGGTCATGCTGAACAGCGGACTGCACTTCATGGCGCCACAGTTGATCTAAGTCATACAGCCAACTCGGGTGGGGAAGTTTCCATGGAACTGGAAAAAGCTCCGGCATACTAGACATCCAGTTCACAAACGATCGCCCTCTAAACCTGAATCTCAAGATGCATCTCCATTCCAACACAAGTGCAGAATGATCCTGTTGCAAATTAAGTTTCCTTTTGAGGGATTGGATTCTCCTGAGCTGTTTAATCATACCAGCCGTGGCAACACAATGGACCTCATGCGCAGGTTCAAACTCACCATGTCGGGCTTTTGGTGTCATGGAAGTGACCAAAACACACTTTGGCTTCTGTGGTTGACATCTCCCTTGAAAAGCCTTTGGTAGTGAGCGAGGCATGTTAGCCCCCACCGGGAGTTTCCGCAAGGCCACATCGACCGTCTGTTCCACTCGTGTTCCCCACTCCTCAAGAGTTCGAGGGACTGGGAATTGTTGAAGATCTTTGTCTGCGGCCTCAAGCTGTTCCAAGGTGAGAGGAAAGTCTGTGAAGGGCCGTGGTCGTGGCCAAACTTGTTTGTAGAGGTTTCCCGTGGTGGAAGTCAGCGAGAAAAGAATCACTTTGTGTGCGTCAAACAGCGGTTCCTGGAGAACATGAATGTTATGCAGTCGAGGAATCAATTCAGCTGAGAGAAAGGCAGTGTCTGGGTTCGTAGCATCCTTACAAGTTGGAGGCATAGCGTAGCCATTTTGAGCTTGAAAAACTTGCTGAAGATGCAAGAAGCCCCTTCTAGCCAACAAGCTGGTTGTACTCATTTTAAACACATCCGAATTCAAGTCGCCCATAATGATTGCTGGAAGGTTCACCTGTTGCACTCTCTGGGCTGCCAGGGCAAGGAGCTGCTCGTTGAACTCCTGAGCACCCGGATTGGATTGTGCCAGGCCATAGAGAATGACAATCTGAAGTTGCCAATCATCAGCAATGACATGCAAAGATCTCAAGTCCATGCCCGAGTCTTGCAGTGGTGGACATCGAGGTTGACGAACTGGTGTCACTGAAAAGCGTGCGCATCCCGTGGCTTTTCCTCTTCTGCTGATCTGATGGTCAGCCCTGGCCCTTAAAGACGGGGCTGCCGGGGTGAAAGCAGAGAAGTAACAAGATTTGCGCATTTGGCGCCCAAAAGTGACCTGTACTGGCTTGGTTGCACTTGTTTCCGCAGCTCCAATGAAGTGGCATTGGTGACGCTTTGTCAACGCTTGGAAAGCATCTGTCTTATTTGTCAAGGAGGTGGGATTGCAAATCCCAAACTGAATAGCAGCAGGTCCCGGATTCTGAGCCTCTCCATATCTAATTCCTCGTCCAAGGACACGTCGAAACAGCTTTGCAGACATACAACGTGTCAATAGCACATCTTGCAGAGAAAAACATGCATCCACCAATGACCAGGCAGTAGGTATGATCCCACAACAAAGCCTCAGTGAATTAACTGCCGTCCTGCCCCTTCACTCAGTCGACTCCTTGGGCTTTTTGCGCCCAAGGTTCTCTTGGAACATCTGTTGCAAGGCGGCTAGAGTGCCGTGAATGGCTTGATTCTCATTGCGCATGGTCTTCACCAGCGAGGCTTCAAGAGCTTGGGAGGAAGCCTGAATTTGCTGGGCCACATCCTTCTTGTGCTCGTCATCAAGCCGTAAGCCAACTGAATGGAACTGATTCTGCGTATCATGAGCTTGTTGTCGGAGGTTGGTATCCAACTGAACAAGGTTCTTGGTGGTTTCTGTCTGGAATGCTGAGCTTGAGGCCTCAATGGGTGCAATCCTGACCTCCAAGGCCTGGAGCTTGCTCTCCTGCTCTTGGAATTTGGACTCCGTGGGTCCCACTGTACTTCTGGTGGTAGGGCCAGGAGTGATCAAGCGTCCCTGTGCTGCCCGAAGTGGCACTTGAGCTTGCCGTACTGCTCAAGGTAACCTCCCCTGCCAAGATCGGGGATTTGCGCATCTCAGTTCGCGGCGGCAATGGCCTTGCCAACACCGGGGCAGAATTGTAGAGCAGAATGCCCGTGGGGATGTCATCATTGGAAGCCATCAGCCAAGCTCGCGCTCCAATTTGCCGAATGGGCTGGATCTTCCACTTGTATGTCAGAGCCCACTGCACCAACTGTTGGAAGTGCCAAAGGGCAAGGGCTGAATCTTGATCATGACCGCGCCTTGGAGATCAGGCGGAATTTCCTTCGTCGGACTGATGATCTTCCATGCAGCTGCAAAGTCCTCATGCTTGAAGCGGAGGCCCATGCCATCACGCCCTTTCACAAGGCCCAGACAGCCCTTGGTCTGCTTGGAAAGCGAAGTCAGGCGAGGGATGTCTCCCTCTGTCCATACAATACGGAATTGAGGATCCTGCCGTCCATTGCTACCCTTTGGTGTGCAGAAGATGCGATTGAACCCACTGGCCTGAAGCACATTGAGCAGTTGATCAGGCATGATGCTGCCATGAATCTGGACTGAAGTGGCCTGTGCTGCAGTGACGGTCTTGTTGCGATTGCGTAGGGATCGACCCCAAGTAGACAAGATAGTTCCTGGGCATCCCGAAGTGGCGAAGGTAGCCTGAACGAATGGTGTTGTGGCATCAAGGATGTGCATCCATTCATCACTCTCCCAATCGTCTCGCCAGAGGGTAAAGGCCATGCTCCCACATGCTGGGTCAGTCAGCTTGTGATTGCCCTCCCTGCATTTCAACGATTTTTTCCCCAAACTGGACCAAGGTGCCCGCCAGGATGATGGGATCAGCTCCAGGGATATCACAAGGGATAGTGACTGACTGGTGTGCCAACATCGTCTCCAGCTGCTGTCGGGTGATCACAGTGATCCCAAGCTCATCCTTCGATAACACAGCATTCTCCCTGAGCCGAGGCAGCGCCTGCTCCAGATGTGCCAGGAACACCCCTGAAGTCTGTGGGAGAAACGTGGTCAACTGTGTGGCATTGGAATCATCCTCGTTCAGGATATATCCTGGCATGATTGCCACATTGGTGAGGTTGACTTGTGGTGGTTTTCTTCTTCATCACCTGCAGCTGTCTGCTAGAGCTCTGCGTATCCAGTGCCCCCGATCGCTTCCTGGGTAGCTCCAATCCAATTTGTTTCATTGCTCCCATGATGGCTGTTGCCTTGCTGTCCTTCTTGCCCGTCATGAGGGCAGCAACTGCTGCATGGCCAAGGTGGTTGAAGAGGCTATCAACTGCCTTTGATATCCAATCCAGCTCATACTGCAAATCCAGAAGGACGCCTGCCAGCTGATTCTTGAGGGCAATGATCTGTGGATTCTTGCTGCCTCCCCCTCCTTGCACCCGGGTGATGATGTGAAGGACGAATGCTCCAGCCTTATGATCCCAAGTGTTGAGGATGTTCAAAGGGTGCTCAGGCAACAATCGAGAAGCTGAGGCGCTGTGGATCAATCGAATCTCTTCATTTCCCAAAACAGGGTCCCAAAGTCGTTGAATCAGATTGATCAGCTGCTCCGCCTGGATATCCTCTGCAAGGTGTCCTTCCCACAGCTGTCTTTTGCACCAGCGGATGGAGATGAAAATACCCACCGGAACCCTCACGCAATCCAGTGTACTTCTGAAGGCCCTGACTGCCCACCAGAGAAGGAACTGTCGTGGAGGGATGGCCATTGACTTGCCAATGGAAGCTGTCACCTGAAAATCAATTTCTGTGAGCTCGCAACCCACCTCCAAGGCAAAGCTGGCTCTTCCCTCAGCCAGAGTTGGCGTTCAGCAATGTCTCCATGGCCCCTGATTGAGTGAATATCATTCCGGTGGTTCCAGTGTCCAAAGCACTGTACTCCTCGAACTGATGCCCATATGTCTTCAGCAGCAATGTGCAGCGGAGTGTGTCCCCAATCGAATTTGGTCAGCAGCATCTCTGGCAGGATGTGCGCTCGAAGTGGAACCAATCCAAACTGATCATGCCAGAGTTGCTCCCTTTCCTCAACCGTCAAGAGTTCCTGGGCTAAGGACCCATGAACAATGTAGCGCATGTCAAAGGTGTCATGCTGCAGGATAGGGATGCACAAGCCCTGAGATCCGCTCCCCCCAGCCTCTGGGATTTCTTGCAATGGGAAGAAGCGATCCTGATCTTCCAGCTCCCACAAATCGGTTTCATGTCTCAGGCTGCCTTTCCACAGTGCCAAGATGGCATCAACTGGCGTGTTCATTTCCACCGTGAAGAGCTTGCTACCGGTGGGGAAGACCACTCTACAGCGTAGCATCACACGCATGGGCATTGTGGCTGTCAAAGTCTCTTCCTGCGATGGCTGACCCCTGGACTGTGGTTGAGGTCGGAGGCAGTGAATGTCCAAGATTCTCCATACACTATATACTCCTGAAGCTTCGTGAGGCCAAAGTCTGGAATCCAACATTGCCCCCTGGGAAGACTGCCAGCAGGAAAGGTTTGTGGTCGCATAGTAGAGGCCAACATTCGATGCTCATCAAAGAATCTCCACACCTCAGTCCATTCCAGTTGTGGGTCTCTGCAAGCAAGCGTATTGACCGCTTGTGTGAGCAACCATAAGGCATGAGGGATGGCAATCTGATTCCCAATACCTTCCCACTCAGATTCAAAGTTGGTGGAGGTCCAGAAGCCGCCCCATGCTCCATGAATCAAGGCAATTTGTGAAACGAGAAACCAACACTTGAGCCCTGATCCAACTGTCGCCTCCGCCGCCGTTTGACCCCAACTGGCCACAGGGCCCTTGAGCCGCTTTCGAGCGAAAGTCCGCATCCGCTGCGCCATTCCGCAGTTCTTCAGTGGTAGCGGAGCCAGGGTGACGATCCTGGCTCCGGTCGGCTTGAGAAGGCTTCATCCTGATCCTTGTGAAGGCTCTCTTCACCTTCGACGGAAACTTCACCCTACGAGTCGACCGGACTCAGGTTTTCTTCTTTTTCTTCAGGTCTACGACCTACCTCATCGCCTTCAAGGTGATCTTCTACCTGACCTACCTCCCTTGGTAGGAGTTTGGGCTGCCAATGGCCCAGCCGCGACCACCGCGGACCTGGACAGGCCGGACTACTTCATCGACTCCTCCGGCTACCTCCTCAGCGGCTGCTGCGGCTCCCGCGCCAGCGACTACGCCAGACGCTGGTCATGAACATGAACGACATTCTGAAGGCCTTCCATTACACGATGTTGGACCTCCTGAACTCCCTGAGCTACCTGATCCTTTCGCGGATGAGGATCCGTGGAAGAGGACTTCAAGAAGAAGCACCCCAAAAGCAACTGGCACGCCTAAGGCGGCAAGTGAGAAAGCTCAGCCCTCAGAACGTCGTCATGTCGACTACCGCATGGACCCTGCACCTGTTTGGGGAGGAGAACTCCCGGAGAAAAACTATAAAGACTACCATCGCAAGCTTCGTTTGTGGATGGTTGAGGCCGAAGCCAGGATTCCCGCCAACCTCATTGGCAAACGCATCATCGACTCCGTGCCGCTCGGTTCAAAGCTCAGCGCTTTGCTTGGCCACCTGACGGTGGATGAGATCTGTGCGGATGATGGTCACCGCACGATCGTGAAGATCATCGAAGAGGCCCATGAATATCTTCGAGATCAAAGCCTTGAGCAGGCCTTCGATGATGCCATCTTCAAAGGGCGTCGAGATCGAGGCATCAGCATGACCTCCTTCTTGACTGGAAAGAAAGCTGCCTTCGCCGAGCTCAAGAAGCAGGGCTTGGACTTGTTGGAGACGGCAGCCGGCCGTCATTTGCTTGGACATTTGATCTTGAGGCAAGGAGCTTTCACTCAAGATCAAAGGCAGCGACTAAAAGTTGTCACGAACGGCTCCATCGACTACAAGGAGATTGAGATTGCCATCCAAAAGGTCTTTGGTGATAAGCTTGATGACCAAGGAGACCAACACGGTCATGGACATGCACCCCGACGCTGGAGAAGTGCGACCTTTTGGGATGAAGAAGGCTTTGAAGATGAGCCTTGGGAGAATGAAGATGAGTTTGAAACGTATGCCATGCCTGGCAGTGACAACTATGAGGATGACGACCTCTTCGCGGACCTCGTGTGCTTGAATGATTCCTGGGAAGCACAGATGGTGTTTCATCAGGAGTTGCCCATGGTGATGGATGAAACTGAAGCCTTGGACACCATTGGCAACAACATCGAAGAGATCTTCCTCGAGACCCGTGATCGACTTGCCTTCCAGAAGGGCAAGGGCAAAGGCAAAAAGGGCAAAGGCAAAGGTTCAGCCAGAACCTATGGGCAAGGCTTTGGTGGTGGAAAAGGCGGCTACTTGGAGCACCGCCGAATGCTGCAGCAGTCTCGCATGAGCCGAGGCTATGATAGACCATGGCAACAACGGTCTGGAAGCAAGCTTTCCATCGCCGACCTCAAGGCGAAGACTAGGTGTCACCAGTGTCGACATGTTGGTCACTGGAGCAGAGAATGCCCCCAGCGTGGCCGCAGTCCAACGTCGAAAGCCTCAAGCGCAGCTTCGACTATGTCCACTGGCTTTTTCTTGAATCCAATGGCCGTTGAAAATGCTGGCCAGGAGTTTCTCACCAACCGCTCACCTTCTGAACGTGGTGAATATGGTGCGCAGTCATCGTTTTTGAGCTTCTGTTTTGCACTACATAGCACCAAACCTCCTGGTATTGCACTCGTTGACACCGCCGCACAGCATGGTCTTGTTGGAGAAGAAACGTTGAAACAGCATGACATTTTGTTGCAGCAGCACCACCAACTCCGAGTTCAATGGTCACATGAACCTGGTGGTATGGTTCGTGGAGTATGTGGAAGTGAGGAACATACATCACTGGCCTATGTTCCTATTGGCTTGGGTGGCAAATCTGGAATCCTCCGCATACTTCTTGTCAGACCTCCAAGCGGTTATCGATATGAAGAATGCCACCATCTTGTACATGGCTTTGGGGGTCACTCAAAAGATGATTCGGTTACCAACTGGACATGTTGCAGTGAGCATTGTTGAATTTGGACCTGGTTATACTGTGCCAGCGAATCACCGCTGCTTCCACAGTCAAGCGTGGACTTCCGACACAGCCCATTTGTCGGAGCACGCTCTTCCGCATGCCTTCGAGTTCTCCACCATGGGTCCGGTGGCGACGCTTGCTCTTACGGCTCTATGCCTACGTTGGCTTGGTGGCCAAACAGACCATGATGGAAGTGGCACGCCAACCTCAACTCCGACGAGTTCGAGAAATTCAGAAGCGCCGAGAACAGCTCGAGCAACAAGCCTTCTCGCTTGCACAGCAGGAGCAATCAATGATTGCGGAGGCCAATGCGACGATGTCCAACCCCGGTTTGAAGCTGACACCTCACCAGGAAGACAGAGTTCGCCCACGAGCTTGTATCCGAGGCCGCGGTCGCTACCTGGTCCCAGAGTTGGAACCATCTCCGCACTGCACTCATGGGAAGACGTCTCACGGGGCGAACAAGCATTGTTCGTACCACCGTTGCGATCAGTGCGGACAGGAACAGACCATGCCGCTGACGCCTCTTCAAGATCTGCAACACTGGAACGACACCCTGGTGTACGTCAAGTGCGCTTTCTTCGATGCAGCAACCAAGAAGCTGGAGACGAACACCAAGAAAGCGGAAATTGCACAAGCATCAGCCGGGAGCACATCGACATTACCGCCTTCGGCAAAGAGTTCCTCCAAGATCATGGCTGCCAAGAGCAAGATGACAGCAGCCAAGTCAAGACCACAGATGAAAGAAGAGACGGAGGAATGGCTGGATTGCAAGACCGAGGAGGAGGACTTCAGAGCGTTCCAGGTGTTCATCGGGGACAACGAGGACGAGACCATGGACACCACGGACTACAAGGCTCTGTCAGTCCGATGCACCCTGTGCCGACTGGGGACGTGCACACTTCATCACCTGACGACAGAACGGAGCTTTCCGGACCTGATTTGGAAGTGCAACTTCGACCTGTGCACGATTCGTTGGGCCAACCTGGATGCCACGACAAGACCAGCACTGGGAGTGTTGCTATGCCCTCAATGCCAGAAGATGCCGATGCACCCCATCGAGGTTCCGATGGACGATCCGGAGAGCAACACAGAAGTCCAGTGCATGGGCGACCAATGCAACATGGCGATGTACATGTTCGAGATCCCCCTGGTCTACTCCAAGACGAACTTCAACCTTCGACTACTTCAGCCTTCTGGTTGAGCTCTATGGGTGAGCACTATGACTTCGGGGAGACCTTCACGAACTTGCTCAAGTCCCTCAAGGTGAACTTCAACTCCACCTATGTAGCCATGCAACATGGTGATCGTGTTCAGGGCATTGCAACTGTCTCGACAAGGCCGACCATTAGCCGACGTGTCATTTTGACACAGTGCGAAGATGAGCCTTGGAACGCCGTCAGCGTCACTGAGACACCAAGCGAAGATTACTTCCTGGGCCCTGACAAGGTGGACTATGTGGTGCTCTACGAGTTCGACCAGGACTTTGTGGACTACCTGAATGAAGCTGAATTCGAAAGTGAGGTCACTTTGTCCAAGACTGACAAGAGAGAGCTTTCAACTTCCTTGGACAAGCAGCTCGGTGATCTCACTGCCTATTGGGCACTATGGGAAGAGGAGACTGACGACATCGCAGAGATCTATGGCTCCTCAGTGAATGATGATGTGATTGAGGTCTACAGTCCTCCGAGAGTTTGCCAATCTGCTGCTGCACGTGGTCTTAAAGCAGAGCTTTCATTTGATTTGACCACCGGCTATGATTTGAACCAGCAGCACAACAAGGACTACATCCGCAAGTTGTTGGCTGATCGAAAGCCAAAACTGATTGTCACATCCCCTCCGTGCACAAAGTTCTCACCTCTCCAGAACCTCAGAGCATATCCGGAGAGATTGGCTGATGAATGGGATGAAGCAGTGGCTCACGTTGACTTCAGCATGGACCTCCTGGAAGATCAACTTCAACGACAAGGACATGGACTCCATGAACATCCAGATACAGCAACTTCCTGGATGCTTCCAAAGGTCCAACGGTCCAACGCTACCTCGCCCACGACGAGGTGATCCTGGTCAAGAGCCACTTGTGCAGATTTGGACTGCGCGTGCGAGAAAGGCTGAATCGCAAGGCAACTTTGTTTGCAGGCACCTGTGACCAGATAGCTGCAGAACTTCAACGACTATGCCATTGCGATGAACCTCACCAACGACTTGAAAGTGGCCTTCCTCGCGAGGCTCAGACCTACCCTCCAGCATTGGTCAAGGCTATCATCGACGGTCTACTCCAAGAATGGCTTGACCAACAGCAAGGCCGACCATCTAAGCTGCCTGACCTTGGTGACTTGGAGCAGTGGTGTGATGAACTTGATCGCCAACCTTTTCATTGGCGCGAATTTCATGGAATGGCAGTGCTCGTGATGTACAAGCCCACGAAGATTCCACCACATGGTCCTGGACACCGTCACCTTCGCTGGACGTGGTGCAAGAATCCATATGATGGCAAATGGCTTCAGCTTGAACGTGCTCGAAGTGGTAAGCCACCTTCACTGGAAGCCAACTACTCCTATGTGGTGTGCCTTTTTCAACATCAAGCGCTTCCACAACATGTTTTTGCAGAAGATGCACCAAAGAGCAAGATCTCTCACAATGAAAAGATGATGGTGCTCCGTGCTCACGTGAACTTGGGACACCCGAGGGTGAAAGAGTTTGTCAGGCTTTTGAAAGCAGCTGGCGCCCGCAATGACGTCATCGACTATGTCCTCAAGGAGTTTGAATGTGCGGGCTGCATGAAGGAGAAAAGACAACCGACGCGGCTGCCAGCGTCAACTCCTCGCTGCTACGACTTCAACGTGGTCATTGGCATTGACCTCCTGTTTGTGACTGGAGCTTCACCTCTCGAAGAGCATCCCATCCTGAATGTCACGTGTGTTGGGACACTGTACTCCACCTTTTCATTGGTGCATGCCAACCGCAGATCCTCTGCATTGGTTTGGTCAACCTTTCTGCAATGTTGGTTGCGTGTATTTGGTGCACCTTCTTTTATGATCCTGGATCAAGGACTTGAATTCGCAGGCCAGTTCATCAACGGCTTGGAAGACCATGGCGTGCAGCCAATCCTGATCGACCGCAATGCACCGTATCAAAACGGTGTCTGTGAAAGACGCGGTGGCCTTTTCAAAGAGCCCTACTACAAGACCAGAGAGCTTCATCAACCTGCTGATCTTCAAGAAGTACGAGACCTTGTTCATGAATGCAGCTGGGCTTTGCAGACCCTCACCAACCGTTCGGGCTACTCACCTGCTCAGAGGGTATTTGGTCGACAGCCAAGTTTGGCTATGGAATTGCTCAGCGACGGCAATCAGGTTGAACTGTCCCAGACTGGTGATGAAGCCTGGAAAAGATCTGAGGCCATCCGACTTGCTGCACGACGAGCCTTGGTTGAGATTGATGGCCGCGACCGATTGAATCGCGCGATCCGCGCCAGACCCCGACGAGCCCGTGAAGATCTTCATTTTGAAGAAGGCGAACCTGTTTATGTCTGGAGACAGGGCAAGAGGGGCTATCAAGCAAAAGTTGGACCATGCTACGTTGTCCTCCAGAAGGGCGATACGGTGTGGGTGACGCGCAGAAGTGAACTGTGGAAATGCAACAAGAGCCAGATCTTCAAGATGAGCAACATGGACAAGCAAGGGCTAGAATCTGTCCCACGAGAGCTCTTGAAAGCAAAAGTAAGATTGAGGTTTGACAGTGAGAAGCTGGGCTACATCGATGTGTCCAAGGAGGGTGAACCTGTTGTCAATGAAGAAGGACACTCTGTGGTTGAAGAAGCCCAGATCCCGGCGAGTTCCGCCGACGCCTCGAGTACCCCCTGAAGGATCCAGAACACCGAATCCTTCAGCTGCACCACAGACACCTATGCCGGCGCCATCTACACCTGGTCCAGTTCCTAGCACTCCAGCACCTTCAGCTTTGCGACGTGAGCGTTCAAGGACTCCACCTAAAGGACCAGTCGTGATTGTTGATGATGATGACCAACCGCCGATTGTGATCGATGAGCACACCGGCAAGAAGGGGACTACCAGCTTGACTCCTTCCAGGCCGACTCCATCGATGCCGGAAACTGTGCCTATCTCAGAACCTATCAGGCCACAGCCTATGGCTCATGCAGCTGTGGAACCTACAAGATCGACTACAGAGACACCATCCACTTCATCGTCTTCAGCCTCCAAGCCAATGAATGATGCGGATGAGCTTTGGAAGGCGACCTTGGAGAACCAGAAATCCAAGGACACTGGAGATGTTGACCGTGGAGAAGTTGGTGATCTTCGCCAATGGACAAGATATGATGTCGAAGCCAAACGCTTCAGAGGAAGCAACAGCCACGGTCCTCTCTGGGGTGATGTGTTCAGGCGAATCACCGTTGACCTGGACACCAACAACGTGGTGGCTGATGAAGAAGTGACACCTGAGATGACCACCCACAAGGTGCACAAGAAGCTTCCTGAGGGCATCCGGTCCATCGAGACAACCTTGATCTACCGCCGGCGACCTGGACATCCTGATCCCGGCAAACCATGGCCGACAGTGGATACCGCTGAACCTCCCAACAAGAAGAGTCGTGATGAAGAACCTCCAGAAGATGCTCGACTCATTGATGAAGGCCTCAAGCGAAGCCTAGATGGACCTGCTCAGAATCCACGGGCAGCTACAAAGAGCAAGCTCTTTCCAATGTGGCGTGCAGATGAAAAGACTGAATGGGGCAATAAGTCTGACTACCCCATCGTGGCCAATGCACGCGACTTGAACCTGTTCAACAAGGTCGAGAAGACTGACGTGTTCTACTTCCTGCACGACTTGGACAAGCCCATCACCTACTTGACCAAGCAGAGCGGAAAAGAGCTGGATGAGCGAAAGCTGCCTGAGCATGAAAAGAAGATGTTCAATGATGCCAAACTGCTCGAGATTCAGAACCTCATCAACTCCAACGCCATCGAGATTGTGGTGGATGAGAAAGAATGTGATCAAATCCGAGAGCAGTTCCCTGACAGGATCATGCCTTCGCGCTACCTCATCATCAAGAAGACCGGTGATGTTGGAGAAAGCTGGAAAGCCAAAGCTCGTTGGCTGTTGCTTGGGCATAAAGATCCTGATGCCTTGGAGTTGGAGCGCTATGCACCTACACCTTCCTCCACAACTGTGATGCTTTGTTTGCAGGTGCTGGCCTCCATGAACTTTCGACTGCACATTATGGATGTCAGCAGCGCCTTTGGACAGTCAGATCCTCATGAGAGGTCGCAAGGACCTTTGTTTGCTACCATGCCTCCAACTGGCATTCCTGGCTATCCGCAGAGCGCCATCATCAAGGTGCTCACGGCTGTCTATGGCTTGGTGAACGCCCCTGCCGTGTGGCGCAAGACTGTGCGTCGATTGTTGATCTCCCTCGGCTACAATGAAAGCATCTTTGATCCGTGCTTCTACTACCTCAAAGCCAACCCGGAGGAGATCAAAGAAGGTGGAAAATTTTCAGTTGCTGGCGTCGTCCTGCTTGACGTGGACGATTTTTGCCAGGGCGGCAACAAACGCCATGATGAACTGATGGCTCAACTTCGGACCAAGCTCAAGTTCGGCAAAGTGGCGTGATGTCTATGGTGATAGCGCTGACTACATTGGTCGCACGCTGACCCAGAAAGAGAACTTTGAGATTGACATCAGCATGAAGCGCTACATCGAGACCAAGTTGAAGCCGGTCACTTTGCCCAAGGAGCGGTTGCGCCAGAAAGCAGAGCCTCTCAATGACCAAGAGGTCACATGGCTACGTGGTGTGGGCGGCTCTTTGCTTTGGGTTGGAAAGGAGGGCCGACCTGATGTTGGAGCAGCATGTGCAATGGCTATGAGCTGGAGCTCCAACGGCCCGACCATCGAGCGCATCCTGATGGCGAACAAAACCGTGTCCGAGTTGAAGCAAACACCTGATGTGGTGATCCGGATCTTGCCCATTCCTCCTGAGCGCGGGATCTGGATGAGCGTGGCTGACGCCTCAATGGCGAATGTGGAAAACAAGTCTCAAGGCGGCTTCATCATTGCCTTCGCCGATTACACGATCATGGAGGGCAATGAGGCCGACTTCTCCATCAACAGCTGGCGATCCCATCGCCTCAAGCGAGTGGTCAAAGCCACTTTGGGCTCCGAAGCCTTGGCCATGGATGATGCCTTGGCTGAGATCGAATGGATCCGTGCCTTGTGGCACGAGATCATGGATCCATCCTCCTGCGTGATGGATCGGACCCGCCTTGGTCCTGAAGCTTCGGTGCTGGTCATGCGCCGACCTGAAGATGAAAGCCGGGCACCTGAGCTCTATGTTTAGGATGATGAGAAGGGCATCCATGTGACGGATGCAAAGGCTTTGTATGACCTTCTTCACCGGAGGTCAGGGAATGCCGGCCAGGACAGAAGAGCCCAGATCGATGTTTCGGTCATCTACACGTCCGCCAAGCTGTTGAATGTGACCACATACTGGGTCCCAGGGCACATCATGATTGCCGACCCGCTGACCAAGAGGCTTGGAAACTCCACGCTGCTGCGTAGGACCATGGCGAGAGCAAAATTCGCTCTTAGGAGGCAGTTGGATCAAGAGGCACCCCCTGAAGGATGTGAAACGAGAAACCAACACTTGAGCCCTGATCCAACTGTCGCCTCCGCCGCCGTTTGACCCCAACTGGCCACAGGGCCCTTGAGCCGCTTTCGAGCGAAAGTCCGCATCCGCTGCGCCATTCCGCAGTTCTTCAAAGGCAATTTCAGCCGGGCGCCAAAAACGTGGTGCCTGATCATCATCTACCAGTGTGCAAAGTATCCCTTTCTCTCAAGCAACTCCACGTGCAGCCTGTGCTGACTACCATACTGGGCCATGAAGGTCGGCAAGCATTTGTCTTGAGGCTGAAACACATGTGAATGAGCAGCTTCATCAGCCGAACATCTGCGAGCTTGTTTGTTGCCTCTTTCCAGTGGAATCTGTTGGGCTTGATTCAAAGCATCCGCTGATACCGCTAGTCGCTGACATGTGCGATGGCCAGCTAAGTATGCAATCCAACTCCTCCAGTGTAACAGTTCGCTCAATGTTCCATGAGGACAAAGGAGGGAATTTCAGATCAAACTCATGGATGAAGTAAGCAATGCCCGCCACCTCGCTCGCCTGACCGGCATGACATCTCCAAGCTCAATGACATGGGAGAAGCGTAGTTGGCATCCAGCAAACCATAGCGCCTTTTGAATCCAATGTCGATGTGGGTGAGCATGAAAGGCAGCCACCTGTTCTATCAGAATCAGCTTGGGCCTCAACAGTTTGCAGAGTGCGATGCTTCTCAGGAGCAACTGGCCATCCAGGGAATGCCATCCTCGCTGAGCTGCTGCTCCACTCCACGGTGGGCATGGGGCTGATATCGCGATGATCTCAGGTCCCCAAACCGCAGCTGCCTCCCACCACGATGAGTCCATAACATCTGCCCATAAACACCAACCTTCAGGAAAGGAGTGCAATGCCAGTGGTGGAAGGGGATCATCCTCTCCAGTTGTAAGCAAAGGGCATCGATGCGAGATAGCGTAAGTGCGCGCTGCAGCAAAGTCCAGTTCGACTGCTCCTGCAATCATCTCCACACCCCGTTCTGAGAGTATCTGGCCTGCAAATGACCAGCCTCCCCAAGCTCCTCCAAACAGGTGCAAGGTGGGGATGGGGCCAGTCTTCCTTTTCCGCAATGGCAAAATACACGAGTGTGCATCCACTGCAACATCAGCTCTTTGTGTCTGGGGAGGGGAGGATACTGAAGCTCAACATTCCACGACAGACATTTATCCATGATCCCCTGCAAGGCCAAGTTGTGCATAGACGGCTTAGCATCAGTTTGCCATAGCAGTTGGATCTTGTGGGCCATGGGTGTATCGCTGCCAATCCAAACTGAATCCATCTTGAATTCCGCCACTCCTCGACCTGCAGCCACCAGATGGACACCCTCGAAGGTGAACAAGTCAGATCTGGCGTCTGCAATCTCATATCCTGAACCAGGAGACTCGGCCTATCAGGCAGGATAGCATTGTGATCACCCCATAGGGAAAAATCTTGTAAAATGCCAGTGAGCCCTCTTTCGAGGTCCAGTTCCTCCATGGCGGAAAACACGAGGGAATCCAAGGCCCGAGTTGGTACCCCCGTCCAGGGGGGGGGTTCCACCCTCACCGTGGCCACAACATGGAGGTCTCGGGCCAAGAGGGCTTAATAGCGATGGCCTCCAACCTAACAGCGATGGCCTCCGACCACTAGCGATGGCCTCCAACCTGCAAGCGATGGCCTCCAACCTACTGGTAGTGGCCTCCAACCTGATAGCGAATGGCCTCCAACCTGATAGCGATGGCCTCCAACCTACTAGCGATGGTCTCCAATCTAATTAGAGATGGCCTCCATTAGTGAGGCAGCTGCTTCCTGACCTTGACTACGTGTTCTGCTCCTAGGTGGGAAGTGCTGAGAAGATCTGCGACGGGGTGTTTGACTTCATGACCGAAGTGAAGCAGGTGGGGTTGCCATGGAAAGTTGTTGCTTTGTACTGGAATTTGCATGTGATCCCACGGAAAGTGCACATGCCAGACCGACTGCAGACCGACTACCGACTTGATGTCATCTATTTTGCCAGTTTGTGCATAATCTTGGGAATCCGACGCTGCTCAGGCGCAGATTGATCTTCAACTATTTGAGGCGCCACGGCAGCTTCTAGTATCGCAATGCTCGAGCACAAGAATTTGGCCTAAACATAGATGACAAAAAGAAGGCGTTGCAATGTTTCAGCCGTTCGAGTTGCCGTAGCTTCTTTCTTGCTGGCCTTTTTGGACACAATTATTCATACTCTGGACCAAGTTCTTAGCGGTGGACTCTGAGAGACCTTGCCAAGGGCTCCGTCGAGTCTGTTGGTGAGGAAGGCCCTGACTCTACCCGGGGCCGCAGGCCATGGATTAAAGATTAGAGCGATGCTTGGCATGTGATTTTTGCGGTGCTTTTCTTGAGGTGGGCCAAATTTGTGGAGTTGAGCAGCCCCAAGCCGCTAAATGAGACCCACGGCCCTCTGAATTTGCAGGCAGCTTTGTGCCGTAGGCCAAACATGAGAGGTAGAGGAAGAGCGACACAGAGATAGGAATGCAGTCAAGGAGGGGAGAAAAAGATTAATGATTTGATTGAATGAGCCTATTCAGGCATTGAGAAAGGCCAGGCACTCAGCGATCCAAAAGCAGATCTTATGAAGATAGGCACGCCGGCGTAGTTAAAAAGAGGTTTCCAATTTGCTTGCCGCATTCCATTGCTTGTCATGGGTCCTCTCAAAAGTTAAAATTATATACCCGGCTCTTGCCACATGCATTCCAGCACAGGGCTGGGAGGGGTGGAGGAACTGGCAAGTTAATTTTCTTGCTTCGAGTTGGGTCAAGACGGCGAGAATTGAGGATGTGGACAAGTATGAGATTACTATGTCATCTTGGGATGGGGCCAAGTCCTTGGTTGCCATCACACTTCAGCAAGAGAAGTTACCAGCGGCTGAGGGGCTGCCAGCAACCAAAGTTTTGCCGAAGTTGTTCGACCACTGTGAAGTTGAACTGCGGGAGATTATGCTTGACAAGTTTGACCCTCAGTTGCTTGATTTCTGGACCAGTTTGGTGTCGTTTCAGTGGTATATATGAAATGTGTCGTAGACGAGAAAACTTGCACGAAAACACCGATTTGGCCACCGGCTCAAAAAGCTAGGCTTCGCGGGTATATATGGTAATGGTACCCCCGCAAGATTAGTGGTTGCTTATGGTTACATGCATGTATATCATGCACATCATATCATGTGCGTATGTCTTGTGCATATGTATACTGCAATGCACATCACATCATGTGCATATGATTTGTACATGTGTATGCAACATCACATGATATGTGCATGATTGCATCCACATGATCTAAGATCATCATTGATATAGTTTATGAACTAAATGGTTAAGGGTTAAGTCTATAAACTATGTGGGAGGAGAGTGTAGTAATAAGTCTTCTTGAAGAAGAGTGGAGGGGAGGGGTTACTGTGAAGTCTTCTTGAAGGAGAGGTGACGAAGGGAAAGAGTTCTGAGCACCCCCCCTCCCCCATCTATCTACCCAACCACTCTACCAAAGAGTTGTGAGCAGTATGCGCTACTTTGATGTATTTGTTTTAGTAAATTATCTTGTTGATGGGTTTGCTTTCAAAGCTGAAAACTCATCAATTTGAGTATTTGCATAAGTTCCACCACCTCGACCACCTCCACCTTTTGCTACTTGACTTTGAACAGGCCTCTGTTGTTAAATGCGATGAGCCTGTAATCTCTAGCTTTGTAAATTCAGTTCCTCTGAAAACTGTTACTCAGTAATGAAACCGTTATCTTTCAGATAAAAGTAGTTACTTACTATCTTTTTCTTAGGTTTGCTATTGGACATTCCTTTGCAGAAACTGTAGCTTTTGTCCTATATATTGATCTGTATTCATTTTGCAATATCTAATAGTGATGTGCTAGACTCTTTAGTGGATTTACTGGTGCCATGGGTCAAGTTGAATCTTTTTAGCATCTGATTGATTGTTGGTGTTTGCTTCCATGGAGGTAGTTCTCTTGGTGCGCCTTCTTCTTCTTCTTCTTCAATATGTTGAACTATTGCTTTTGGTGTAGCCATTGTTCCCCAAACAGTTTACTGTTGGGGTTCTATCTTAGAAAGACAAGAGCTGGCCACACTCACTGGCCGCGCCCCTGAACTCTGTGGCTGGGCTCCGTGGCTGGGCTCTGTGGCTGCGCCTTGTCCTCCTCCGCGCCCCTGAACTCTGTCAACTCTGTGGCTGGGCTCTGTGGCTGGGCCTTGT
>CAXAMN010017113.1:751449-811265 GCA_963970005.1 Durusdinium trenchii
GAAAGAAAGAAAGAAAGAAAGAAAGAAAGAAAGAAAGAAAGAAAGAACGAAAGAAAGAAAGAAAGAAAGACAGCAGGGCGAGCGCGCGTGCGCTCGTGTGCTATGGACGGCGCGTTCACGCTCCAGAAAGGCGCGCTTAGAGCGCGCTCTGCAGAGAGAAAGACAGAGAAAGAGAACTTAAAGAGGAAGAGAGAGAGAGAGAGAGAAAGAAAGAGAAAGACAGCAGGGCGAGCCCGCGCGCGCTCGTGTGCTTCGGACGGCGCGCTCTGCGCGCTCTGAAATACGCTCACGAAAGGCGCGCTCACAGCGCGCTCTGCAGAGAGAAAGACAGAGAAAGAGAAACTTCAAGAGAAAGAGAGAGAGAGAGAGCGAGAGAGATATACAGAGAGAGAAAGAAAACGCGCGCGACGGCGCGCTCACGCTGCAGAAACGCGCGCTCAGAGCGCGCTGTGCTGAGAGAATGACAGAGAAATAACCACTTAAAGAGAATGAGCGGGAGAGAGAGAGAGAGAGAGAGAGAGAGAAAGAAAGAAATAAAGAAAGAAAGAAAGAAAAAATGAAAGAAAGAAAGAAAAGAAAAGAAAAGAACAGAACAGAACAGAAAAGGAAAGAAAAGAAAAGAAAGAAAGCAAGGAAGGAAGGAAGAAAGAAAGAAAGAAAGAGAGCAGGGCGAGCGCGCGCTCTGAAATACGCTCCAGAAAGGCGCGCTCAGGGCTCTCTGCAGAGAGAAAGATAGAGAAAGAGAAACTTAAAGAGAGAGAGAGAGAGAGAGAGTGAGAAAGAAAGACAGCAGGGCGAGCGCGTGCGCTCGTGTGCTATGGACGGCGCGCTCTGGCGCGCTCTGAAATACGCTCCAGAAAGAAAGACACAGAGAGAGAGAGAGAGAGAGCAGGGTGAGCGCGCGCGCTCGTGTGCTATGGACGGCTTACTGAGCTCTTGTCCTCCTCTTGTCCTCTGTGCTGGGCTCTGTGGCTGGGCCTTGTCATCGTCTTGTCCCGCTCTTGTCCTTGTCTTGGCCGCGCCCCTGAACTCTGTGGCTGGGCTCTGTGGCCCGGCTTACTGGAGAGGAGTGTGGCCGAACAAATAGCGATGTCAATGCCGACAAAAGTTCATTGATGAAGCAGTTTGCTCTTGGGGTCAAAGTAGGGTGAGCCAAGAAATCAATTTTTGACTAATATTGGTCTAAACGAATGGTTTTGAAGCTGTTTGGGGTCTATGCTGGTATAATTTTTGTTTTTTTTCTGGTTTGTTTTCGATTGCTCCAATGCACTTCTTTTTGCATAGTTCCTTATCTGCATGGATTTACCATACTGCTTGGGATATGTATAAAACACATTTGTTCTTTTCATTACTGGCTTTGAATTGTTCTGTTATGGTTCTGACTTTGTTTAGGTGCTTTTTGTTTAGGCTCTTCTGGTTTCGCTACTACTTCTTCTTCTTCTTCTGGTGGTCGGCCCACATCTTCTCATATTTCTGTTGCTTCTTCTTACTATGCTTCTTCATTTTCATTGACGCTTGCAACTTTAATGTTTGTCGTATATAGAAGTGTCGATTTTTTCATCCTAGGTGCGAATGGAAGTGCAGCGACACGTACAGTGCAACTTGTACATATATATGTACCATATGTACTTTGGCTCAAGGATCAAGCGACTAGAAAAGGTGCGGTTTCCGTTCCGACGCTACGCCGCTTATGGACCGTCAGTGATAGCTTCAAACTTCGCTGATTAAGATCCACTCGCAGGTTATCAGCCGTACGCGCTCTTTATAGCCGTACGAGCTACACGAGACCAAGAACAAGACTAGTCATTACAGAAACCTGCAATGTCAAGCTCAGGAGGAAATGGAAGCGAACCCTATTCATTCGCTGCTCCTGGTGGTCCCAACACCATTTCGTCACCAGACTCTACAATGGGTACTGATTCATCAGCAAATGCTGACGTTATCACTATGCCTACTGGATCACAAATCTCGGAAAGATCCGTGCCACCGGCTCGGAATCTGACCGATCTTGCACCCGTAGGACCAAGAAGATCGATGAGAGCTACAACAAGATCTACATCGCCTATAACGTCTACCGCGAGATCCCCAAGAAGGAGTATAGAGAAGAGACGTGACGATGATAGAGGAACAAAAGAGCAAAGAAGAGAGATTCAGCTGGGTGAAGAATTGAGATCGGCGAGAAACGCATACAATTTTCTTCATGAAGAATATGAATGCATCCAAGCCGGATACTCACGACTACACCACGAGGCTGAAGTGGAGTTCAGGCAAATGTCTGACTACAACAGGAAGATGCAGGAACATCTACAAGAGATGACACAGGAAGATGAAGGAGCGACAATAAGAATTGAAGAGCTCGAACACAAGCTACGCTTGGCGGAATCGACAGCTGAACATATCTACATGAGATATCAAGAGCTTGCACAAGAAACTCATCAAGAACATTCAGAGCTTGAATCTGTGAAAGCAACGAAGGACAGAATGTCCCAAAAGCTTCAAGCAGCAATTGGACACATCCAAGAACAGAATGAATCTTCATTGGCGATCAATAGAAGATCAAAAGCCATTCAGGATGAGAACACAGCCTTCGTCGGAATAGCTGACCAGATACAAGCTAGAATGATTGCGCTACAGGATGAGAATGTCAACATGCACGAGGTGATCCAACACCAGAGAGAAGAACAATGGAACAGTGAGGTCAGGGAAAGACGTCTTCAACACAGTGTTCACTCATCTCAAGATCAGAGCAATCAGGAAGCTATGGTTATTGATCATCTACGAGGTCAACTAGCTATGGCACGTGGAGCTGAACTCAACGCGAGAGCGGAGATAGGAGAGATGGAAGTGGGCATGAGGATGGAGATGTTTGTATGCCAGACTGAAGTCTCTGCTAAAGAAATGGCAGAAATGAAGGCGAGCCACCATGAATACGAAGCAAACGTCGCAAAGGAGGTTATCGCAAAAGGAGAAATATTCAACAACGAAGTCCTAGAAAGTTCCATCCGTGAACGACAACAGTTGAAAGACGTCAACCTCGCTCTATCCGAAGCCAACGCACAGCTGAAAAGAGAGAATATGATGAGAGCTCCTATGTTCGGCGATGATGGTGCTGAAATTCAACAGAAGATCAGAGAACTGGAGAATGCACTATTGGAAAGCCAGAAGGAGACAAAGAATGTCATTATGGAAAATGCGAAATTAAAAGCAGAAGCACGAATGGCACCCATAGTCTCTCGGTACAGCAAGCGTCCTAGTTCCAGAGACCGCGGGTTACCAACCCACGCGTCCGAGGAAGATGAGATTCGGAACGCAAAAGAGGAGGCGAAGCACTACAAGGACGGGTACAATGAAATGACAGAGAGCCGAGATGAGATGTATGAATGGTATGCCGAAACCCACAATGAGTACGCCGAGGAAAGGGAGAAATCAATTGAGCTATCCGAGGCGAACAAATCATTGAGGGACAAGATTTCAGAAGCAGAAGCATCCTCTTCATCTCATCTTGCACCGGCAACCTCTACGATCATGAAAGTATCGAGGAAGGAAGAATCAAAGATAAACGTTCCGTCATGGCCCAGGATCAATGATCTTGGACTATGGAAGGCAAATCTCATTCAATCGATCATCATTGCGGCCAATGATTCAGATCAAGAGCCCTGGATCGACTGGATCAAAGAAGCCATGGACGACCCTGATCCGGACAAGTTTGTCGACTCAGGAGACCAAAGATTCCATTCAATCGATGCCAAACTCGGCCTAGCTCTTACCAAGGTCGTCATGGATGCGAAAGATGATGGTTCAGGTGTAGCTATGAAGCTGAGGACGAGGATCAATGCAAAAGGGAGAACATCAAGCCTCATAAAGGGAAGAGAGGTCCTAGCCCTGATCCTTATGAATTTCAAGACAACATCAAATGTGGAAGTCTTATATACTTCAATGCACCTCTACCAACTAGAATATCAAGGAGACAAGAACTTATCGTTGTTCTTCCACACTTGGGATGAGATTCTGGCAGGAATGAAGCCCGTTGACGTCCCGAGCGACGAAACTCTTCGGGATCTCCTATGGAGAAAGATCAGGAACTCAAACCTCATGGCATACGACATCAGCGCCTACAACAGCATGAACGACGATGATGCCAAGAAGACATACAAACATCTACGTGATATGATCAGAAGGCACATCGAACGGCAAACTGAAGACAGGATGATCCTGGAAAAGGAGAAGGCAGTGAAGAATGTGGCCAATATCTTTCAGAATCTCAAACCAGGCGGACCTGCTCCAAAACTGAAAGCTGCACCAGCTGATCCGAAGAAGAAACCAAAAGGGCAACAAGAACAAGTTGTCTCAGAAGACGCTGCTGCAGTGAAGCCGAAACCCAATCCCAAGAAGCATCCTGAAGACAAGAACAAAAAGGGAAAGGGGAAAGGTAAAGGTGATGGAAAGGATCGCAGCCGAAGTCCGAGTACAGACAAGAAGAAGATACCATGCAAATACTTCGTGAAAGGTAACTGCACTATGGGGAAAGATTGCCCATTCAGTCACAAGAAACCCAGATCACCATCCAGAGGATCTTCTGTCGGAAAGAATGACAAGCCAGTATGTTGGATGTGGATTCGAGGAACTTGTGACAAAGGGAAGGATTGCAAGTTCTACCATGACCCAAAAGCCTCTCCTAAGAAAGGGATATCTGCACCAGCTGACTCAGGAGACGATAGGACAAAGCCCAAGGCAAAACCCAAACCGAAGCCTAAGGCGAAGCCTGGAGCCCCAGCCATTGACGGTGAACTCTTCATGGACGAATCCGAAGATGAAGGGATTGCTGCATCCGCCAAGGCAAGAGAAGGAGGTGCAAAAGTATCCTTTGATGAAGAGACTTGTGAGATCATGTTGAACGAAGCGATCTACTCAGTCAGGGACAAATGGAAGGTAGTAGAAAAGAAACCTCTACGTCCGGACATCAAACGATACGATGAGAAAGAGCTCACCTGCTACACGAGGAAAGAACAAATCAGATTTGAAGAAAAGGTCGCAGAGGCGAGAGGCATATTGATGGTCCCCTACACTGAGATCAAGAGGGTCCGAATACCAGTTGGACCAAAGGGTGATCTATCGGTCACTATGTCTTTTGACGAAGATGACGGCCTAGCTTTCCATCATAAAGTCATTCCTCATGTATGCGAGGGAAAGAAAGATCATGCAGACACAAAGACATTGTCTATTCCAGCCAAAGGATCAAGAACGAAGTTCATCATGGACACAGGATGTGGGTATGATTTGATATCGAAAGGCAGAGCCAAGAAATTAGGTCTGGAAGTGAGAGAAAGCGACCAATCAATGTCATTCTATACTGCAAATGGAGTGACACCCACAAAAGGAGTCGCCGACATTCATTTCGACGAATTTGACTCTACCTACTCCCCATTCGTCCTAGATGAGTCTCCTTCAGTACTGTCTGTTGGAAAGAAATGCATGGAGGAAGGATACACATTCATATGGCCAGCCTGCGGCAACCCGTACATGGTTTCCCCGAACTACAAGAAAATCATGCTAGAAGTAGAGGGAAACATCCCATATATTGTCAAGGGCAGTGACTTCTGTACTCCCACCGACGATACAAGGGCGGAGATGATCGCAAGGTTCACCCTAGGAGAAGATGAAGCTGATTACCAATCGACTTTCATCAACTGTGATGTGGATCCTCAAGGAATCATGTGTGATGATGACGACCTCTGTGATTGAGCCTCCAAAAGTCAAAAGGCGAAAGAGGAATAAGAAGTTCAAGGCATCTCCTGGAGAAGAAGATGAGGTAGGATCAGATGTCGCCGGAGACAGTGAACCAGAAGCTGACGATGATGATGCAGATGACATCGAGGTGGATGTTGTTGACGGTGCAAGTAGAATGGTGAGAAGAGGAACTCTGAAAGCAGATGCCAGGAAAATCGAGCATCTACTCACACATCGTTACAAGAATCCCTACTGTGAGTCATGCATCAGAGCAAAGATGAAACACTTCAAGACGCATCGAGGAGCGTTCAAGAGAAAGCTCAAAGCTTTTGGAGATCTGGTTACCTTTGATTTTGTCGATACGAGGAACATCCTTGATCAAGGGATCAGTACTGATCGAGAGATCTTCGTCATTCGTGACAGGTACACAGGCGTCATATGGGCCTATCCATCGAAAGAGAGGTTCACCAAGGACGTGGTCAATGCAATAAACCACTTCAAAGGATTGAAGAAGATCAAGATTGCTTATGCCGACAAAGCCCCAGAGTTTGAGACGGCTATGAAGCAGCTGAAGATCCCATTCGATCACTCTCTACCGAATCATCCTCAGAACAATTCTCTGGCGGAGAGGAACAATCAGTTCATTATGATGACAACCGCAACTTGTCTCTTGGAAGCGGGGTTACCGCCATGTTTCTGGAGCTATGCAGTAGAATGCGTCAGCCATCTTTTGAACATTGAGGAAGGAGAGGATGGAGTGAGCCCTTGGTACAAGCTACATGGAAAAGAGTTCCATGGAGAGAAGATTCCCTTCGGTGCAAAGGTCTTCTTCATGCCGAGCAGTCAAGGAAGGATTGAGCAGAAGCACAAGTTTGATCCCAAGGGAATCCCAGGTATTTTCGCCAGATATGAGATCAAGCCCGGGATGAACTGGTCGAGACAATACAGAGTGTGGAGTCTTGAAACTTTTGCACATCAAAGCCTTGCATTTGATGCCAATCGCCCTATCAGAAAGCTACTCACACCACAGCTCACAGAGACCCTGGTATTCCTCGCTCCCATCGAATTCCCGTTGAAGGAAGGATACGAGAAGATCAACAACACGTTGGAAGGCATGAAGATCCGTGACAGGAGAGATGGAGAGCCAGAGGTCGGAGATCCTAGTCAAATGATTGACTATGGAGATTACGAACCAACTGAGCCCGGTATGGATTTTGAGGAGCTTGCGGAAAGGGAGATTAGGGATGAGGACGACGAAGACGCCATTGGAGATCATGAAGCAGATGATGAAGAACGAGATAATCCCGGTGATGATGATGATCCAAAACCTGATGGCGGTCACTCCAAAATATTGTCCAAACCTGCCAAGGCGAAGGTACCACCTTCGACCGGCAGGGAAGATCACCCGCCAGTTGGAGATCCTTCAATGGATCACATGTCCATGGGAAAAGCAAGTGATGGTATCATCTACTTGAATGATGATGGTGAAACCGTGAAATTGGACAGGAAAGGGAATCCATATAAGGTTGGATCAGACGGAAGAAGGTTCTTCAGGTCATCACCGAGACCAAGATCAAAATATACTCCGGAAGAATGGAAAGCGTTATCTCTATCTGATAGAGCTATCGCTGAGAAGAAAGAAGCTCTCGAGAAAGAAAAGATGAAAGAGAGAGAGAGTAAAGGTGCGGGATCCAGCAAGGACAAAAGGAAGAAGAAAAAGAAGGAGGACAAGGATGATGATCCTAAGGACGTATCGCCCAACATCTTCATCGATCTGAAGAAAGATCGGACGCTGATCACCGATGACGATGACATGGGGGGCTATATATCCATCTTCGGCATCTACACTTTCCACAGAACTCCCAAGCGACGACGATTACTTAGTCGAATGGGAGGAATGGACGAGTGTGGAGAATGGGTTCGGCCCACGTGCTACTTGGGATCCACTCAATATCATTGATGTCAACAGTGGAGAAATCCTCAATGATATGGCAGTAGCATATGCAATGCCAACGGAATTCAATAGATGCACAACCGAAGATTTCACAAAGAACTTGAAAGATCATCACTTGTCATTTCCGTCAATGCCCTGCATCAACTCGATCTCCAAACATCGAGAAAGATACACATATGCCGACACAACGAACCCGATGAGTGCTTATCGGAACCTGTTCAATGCAGCAGTCTCCAGACCTGTTAGTCGAGCAGAAATGCTGAAGAATCCCAAGGCCAAAGCCTCAATGAGAAAAGAATGGTTGGGACTTCATGAGCAAGGAGTGTTCGACTTCTCTGTGATTCGGGAGTATCACGACGTAAAACAAGAAGCGCTCACTCTGAAGCAGGTCGTGCACTTTGCAAGGGTCCATGGCATCATTGTGGAAAAGAACTACCAGTTGCCAATGAGTGATGAGAGACGAAAATTTAAGGGAAGAGGAGTATTGCTAGGAAACAAAGTGAAGAATCAGAATTGGGAAGCAGCTTTCTTTCAGGACTTGGGCAATTCACCAGCATCCTTTGAATCTTCTAGATGTGCAGATTTCTATGGATGTGTTCCCGGACATTCGGTCAAGCTCGCTGATGCGATTCAGGCATACATTCAGGCTTCTCTTACGGGACCGCCCTGTTGGGTCGAGTTACCGTCAGACGCGTGGCCAGATGATGTTGATGTATCAAAGTATCATCGACCAGTGGTACGCCTCCTCAAAGCCTTGTATGGACATCCGGACGCAGGTACAATGTGGGAGAAGCACTGCGATACGCAGGTGCGCCAACTTGGCTTCAAGCCAATTGGTGATGAATGGCCATCAATGTATTTTCATGAAGGCCTGAAACTTCTTCTCGTTATATATGTGGACGACCTGAAACTTGCCGGACCAACCGAGAACATGACCAAAGGATGGTCTATGCTACGAACGAAACTCAGGATTGAGCCCGAGACTGATCTTGGACTTTATCTCGGCTGCATGCTCACACGAGGAGAGTCCAAACTCCACGATGGAACAGTAGTCAACACCGTCTCATACAACATGGAAGGATTGTTGAAACTGTCCGTCGAGAAGTATTTAGACATTGTCGGTCATGATACAAAATTGAAGAAGGTCACGACACCAAGCGTCCCAGAAGAAACCAAATCTCATCCCGCACGAGCACCCGCTCCAGGGAAAGAGGCCGTTACGTGTCCATGGTGTGCTAACACCTTTGACCCCAAGTATTCTGGTAAGTTGCATTCCAAGTCCGAATCTGACGTCACTCCGGACGATGGAAACCGTGGTTCTTTGGCGCCACACGCAGCGAGTATACTCATGAAGTTGTTGTATGCTGCCAGAGTTGCTCGATTCGATCTATTGAGATCAATCAACATGCTGGCCAGGAATGTGAATAAATGGACCAGCAATGATGATGCTCGTTTGCATCATCTCATGTGCTATGTCAACAGCACTCTAGACAAGCGCATGATTGGATGGGTTGGCGATCCGATCGCAACTCTCTCAGTCGGAATCTTCGCTGATGCTGATTTTGCTGGTTGCGGTGAGACCCTTCGTTCCACGTCGGGCTCTCACATGCACGTACAAGGTAAGCATACACGATTTCCCATTGCTGGGGGGAGCAAGCGTCAAGGATGTATCAGCCATTCAACACCTGAAGCAGAAATAGTCGCGGCGGATTCCACTCTCCGCAACTTTGGGATACCCTCCATCGGCCTCTGGCAAACGCTCTCGGGCAAAGCTCCTGAAATATTGTTCCATGATGATAATCAAGGTATGATTGGAGTTGCCAGAACCGGGAAGAATCCCACCATGCGTCATCTTGAACGCACTCATGGGATATCCATTGTCTCATTGCATGAACATTTTCAACAGGACCATTTCGTGCTGCTCTACGAGATCTCCCACAAGATGTGTGCTGATATTCATACAAAGGCCTTTCGGACTCCACTTGCGTGGCGCCGGGCTTGTATGTTGATCAACCTTCTTGACCCAGAGGATTTGAGCTCCAAAGAGTTGGCTGACATGGTCTCTCCATCAGTCGATCATAAGAAAATCGATCATCAAATCTTTCAGACTAAGACGGATGACATTCCTAATTTCCCATACACTCAGACTCCGGTCTTGCCTCGTGCAGTCTTTGTAAAAGGAATGACAGGAAAAGAAGGTGTCCAGGATCTCCCCAATGGAGATTGCATCTATGTCGTCAAAGTCCCAGTCTATTATCGTCGCTTCCCACCGGGTCGCTACATACCGTCAGACACGTGTCGGAGTACATGGGTCCTTGTTAATGGTTCCTGGAATTGTGTGGAACGAGAAGCTACGCCACTGCAGCAAGCCTTGCGCTTTGATCATTGGGTCGAACGTGCATGCTTCCTGTATCATGCCTCCAAGGCATCCTCACCTCCAGAGGCGGGCGCCTGCTTATCTCAATCCCCGTTCCTGGCCTTAGCCAATGTTCCTTGGACTCCAGACGCTGTGCTACAGTTTTCTATTGCCTCCTTGTCGACTGATCCAGCTTTGCTCCAGTCACAAGAGGTTCCTCTCAACAATTGTCATCCTGCCACCCTTCGTGTGATCAACACGCTTCTACGTCTTGTTCATGGGGGGAGTGGGGGGCAGGACGGTGCATCAATTCGCGCTTTCGGTGCGGTGCAAGACCATTTTGTGCGCCTGGATTCGAAGGGGAAAAACCCAAAAACAAATAAAAATTACCGAGATGAATGGCGACGCGATGGCGACACACTCACCCGAGTGCATAATGTGCCGAGAACACAAGAGTTTGTCCCTAGTGAAGACTCACACTGTCCTGTCCGGCTGTCGGATCTGTCTGATTATCGTAGGACTGAGAAGTACTACAAGAGCGGTAAGGACACAAAAGTTGATACCTGGCGTTTCAAGGGTAATTCCGTAGGTAAGGACGATCCATGGATAGGAAATACAACATTCCTGATCGTTTCCAACGGTCACGGACACAGCCCACAACATGAAACGACAGACAACAGCAATAACAAGCAAAAGGGCGATGTCACGGCGATTGCAACAGGCATACAAGCGTGGGGGATGAACACCATTGCCCACGAGCACATGTTCATTGCACAAACAGCAAAATATGTTGCAAGTGACACACCTCCGGGAAGAAAACCCGTGTTGCATTTGGTCTTACAAAGGAGATCAGGACGGTCACACAAATATCAGTTCGAACTCCATCAGCAAGACGTCAAGGGTCCTCAAGATATCTTTGATAGATGCATCATGCTACAAGAGCTCGAAAGAAATGTCCCATGTTTAGTCCTCATGTGTGCTGAAGAACAGAATTGGTTTACCTTTCTCCAGACTTGTTTGAAGAAGCAGTTCATGAACATCGTGACAATCACAGAGGACGACGATGCCTGCTCTGCTTATGGCATCAATAAAGTGAAAGCATGTGTCCGGTCCAGTCTTGGTTGTGTCTTCTTTGCGGGTCCTTGCACTGGTGGTTCTGCATGGAATCGCTTGAATAGGACTGTAAGTATAAAGGCCGAAATGCAGATTGAGAAACATCAAGAGTTGTATTGGTCGTTGTGGAATTGCTTTGCCCATGCACTTGACCATGTATTCGCAATAGGAGCATGTGCGCTTACTGAGCTACCTAGAAGTTGCGAGTATTGGAGAGATGATAGAATGACAACTCTGATAGAAGGCACGGAATCACACGTACATGACTTCGACGGATGTATGTATGGCCTCGCAACTCATTATGGTCATAGAAATATACCCATCAAGAAGCCGTGGAGGATTGTGTCGTGGGGGGTGCAGTTTCAAAGTTTGATGAAGAAGTGTGATCATAAACATCAGCATGCACCTTGTGCCGGAAGAGAAACGAGAGTAACTCAATTGTATACTCTTAGAATTGCGCAGCATATGATAGAGACTTTGAACAAACGTGCATTGTCATTGTGGAAGAAGCAGCATGTGACCAGCCGTGCTCCTGTGCTTTACGATTGGTCGCGATCGCCGCATCCTTCCATGTTAAACGGTAACCCATGTTCAGAAGTCAATATCAATAAAAGATTTGACAAGATCATTCAGTCGGTTCACGATTCTAAGAAGAAGAAATTCACTTGTGAAAACAACCATGACACTCATGATTCATGCGCCAGTGTCATTACCTTTCACAATCATCTTGAGCAAGATTTTGAGATCAACCAAGCTAGCCATTTTGGTGCCGGCGTGATCCAGCAATTTGCCAAGAAGAAGTTCGCTGAGTTCCATCCAATCACTGTTGGGCTGTCACCGGCAACCCTACCACAAAGGGGGAACTCATTAGCATTCGTGAGCCATTCCTGGAGATTGACAACATCCCTACATCGTGGAGATTGTGTAGTCAACATGTTCCGTTCTACTGTTTATGGAGCCACAGGGAGGAGCATGGCCTCAGCCAAGAAGCTGAAAGAACACCTCCAGAAATTGGATAGCAGACGAGGGGAGAGTCCTACACTTGTTCCTAGACAGTTCGTCGAAGACATGGACCCAGGACAAGCTCTGCAACTGGCAGAGAAGTGGATGGAGAGAGGGGTACCACCCGTCTACTCCATCAGCGCTTGTTATTGTGCCGTTGAAGCCAAGGGTGGAACCATCCAAGAGCGCCTCGTGAGATCCCTCAGAGTGTTGCTCAGCAAGTATGACCCAGAGACGGACGACGGTAAGGAGGTAACAAGGGTATTCTTTGCTGGAATAAAGAGGGTGATCGGCATCGTCAAGAGTCAAGAGCGACAGGTACGACCAGAACACAAACCTCTTGGGCCGCCACCTCCTCCTAATCAGGAGCACTTTCCCTATGAGGCGTTTGCATCCAATGATGTTTGGGACAGGTTGGAATTATTTGCAGACAATCTCTTGGCTTTATTCATGCCGGAACCCTTCAACCAAGAAGCACCAGTCAAAGGGATGTTGGCAGACCTGAATGAGAAGGTCGCCAAACGAGGCATGAAAGGTATCAATTCCACTGCGATGTCAAAAGATTCACTTCTAGACATCACGAGGGACGGGTACTTCTATGATTCCATGAATGATCTGCATCACAGGATACCCATTGAAGGTCGTAGCAGCAACTACATGGCAATGACCGGCGAACATTGGGAACGCAGCTGCAGATACATCAGCTTGGCGGGTGCGTCATTGGGATTTGCATTGAGGTTTCACAACAAGAATCATCCCGAAGATCTCACATCTTTGACTGACCTCATTCAGATCATTGCAAAAGGGCAATCGGGAGGAACCTTGGAAAGATGTGCCGCAATCAACAATTTCCAGTGTATCCAAGCGTTGTATCAATGCATTAATAGGCATGTCATTGAGCACTCTGCCATTTCCCTCAGATCTGAAACGAATGCGCAGATGCTCGCTGCATTCCAGCATTTGAAAGAATGGTTTCCAGAGGTGAAACCGGATGTGTGGACAGCAGGTTACAATGTTCTTGGTGCTGAACTAGGAGTCCATCGAGATCTTCTCGCAAGGGACACATCGATCAGTATCTTGAATCAGTACATTGCAGAGCTCCATTTATCCGAAGCCAACCTGGATGAAGAACCAGATCTGGAGACCTTGGGCAAGCCAAAGGAGAAGATCTACTTAACCTTCGAGAATCCCTCAATCGGACCACCCAATCTGAAAGATTTCAGTGCGGTGGAACCTCAATGGTTGTGTCAATTTCGGATCCATCATGCCAAGAACAAAGGGCTTAGTCAGGATGAAATCACCAAACAGATGAGGGAGGAAGCAAGAAGGGCAAGAGATCAAAGTGGAGCACCAAAGAATCGTGATGACTATACCCAGACTTTTGGAGGAAAAGGAAGTTCGGTACCACCGGGCGGTCCTTACACTTCATCTAGTTCAGGTCCTAGGCCACCTTGGGAAAGGAACAATGAACAATGGGATCCTTGGTCATCCGATGTACCTCATGGAGCGTATGATGTTCCACGACCTCCACCGAAAGCTCCGCCAAAGTGCAAACCCATGCCGAAGCCGAAACAGCCTGCACAGCCAAAAGAATGGTTTGTCACGCTTCCTCCTGAAGGTGTGACGACTATCGGGTGCAACGGTATGGACTACCTTGGCAAACCCATCATATTCAATCTCTGGACTTATCGAAGCAGTACCACTGCTTACGCTACAGCTCCGTTTGCTGGTCCTCGTACAGCCGAGCCAGGAAGAGATTGGAGACAGTATGTGAGAAGGCTCACGTATTATGTCGGGGTGACTTTGGGTGTAAATTATAGATCGAGTTCATCAATGGGGCTTCAACCTCTCACCGATTCTCATTTGAGGACAAAAGTGAACGAGAGCGATGGTTTTTGGACAAAGCTCTATGTTGAGATGGTTGAAGAGTTCGATCTGACAAGTTGTTTTCAGTATCCCTCAGCAAGGGCCATGGTACTTATCTTGAAGTTGAACGATGTGCCAGAGGAGGCCGCATATCACATCAAGTTCCTTTCATCCAAAGTTGGGTGCCACACCGAGGAGAAGGACAAGGTGACGATTGACGGGGATACAGGAGTCATGGATGTTGATCATTTGAGTGGCCAGATTAGAGGAGTCGGTACCGGACACACCATTCTTGTGACAGACCTTGACTATGCGACTAGAGCAAGTTCGTCAAAGAAAATCACGACGATGCAGTACGGTATCCGAACTGAGATGGCATTCGAAAATTGCTGTGTATTCCAAGTTCAGGGAGAAAGGCATCAAGACATCCTGGATACTCTTGATAGAGTAGTCGTTTTCTTGGAAGAACATGGACAAGATCAGGGGGACGGTACAACCGTCCACATCTGGCTGTGTCTTCATTGTATGTTTCCGAACGGCAGCACACTGAGGTTGACCGAGGCGACATTCAAAGAGTTCTCAAGGAAGTTGGCTGAGAAGGTCCATTCGATCGGACAGCTCCTGACTACTCCAGTATTAGTGAACATCCAGCCAGATTCAAAGTTCTTCGGGCCAGCAAGATATGATCACAGTCACATTGTCACCGACATTGTAGACCAAGTGAGACGAAGTGGTGCCTTGGCCACCAAATCGTCACGTGCCTGGAAAGCTATGTACTCAGTTGCAGGTGCTCCCAGTGCGAACTATATCACAGGCGGCGACAAGAACAAGATTTGGGCTGTGATGGAGAAACAACTCACGAGAGAAAGGGTCATCCTATTGTGTTCAATGAATAAAGTTCATGTCAGTGCTTTGAACAACATGGCAGAGGACGAGATCCAGGTCCCAATTTCTCAGGACAACTTCGACAGGTACTTGAACGTTGCTATGTCGGCAAGTGATGGGCAACCGAAGAAGACCAGCACGAAGCATACTGTTGGTGGAAGCTTCAGTCAAGGTACCGAATGGAGGGACATCAGATTCGTTCTGAAAGATCCGGAGCCTGAGGAGGACAGGATGGAATATTGGATGACGGGAAATCGGAGAGTTGAGAATTACAAAGCCACTGCAGATGCCGCACCATATCTTTGTGAAGATTGCAACAAGAATGATGCATCCGAGGATTGGAACACACACAAAGACAATAGAAGCCATTGTGTGAATTGCAACTTCAACTTTTGGTGTGTTCAGAGCGGCACTCCCACGATTCAACAAAAAAGAGAAAGCATTTGGGAAACTGCAGTGAGAGTTAGAGTCCTTTGGGAGAAGAATGCTGAATGGAACCGTTTGTATCCAGCGCAGAATCTCCGTGAATTCATGGTCGAGGGTGCGATGATGCTATCCAGGAAGAATCCGCCTTGGATTCAAGGAGCATTGAAAGCTATTTCGCATCATGGTGGAATCAGAGCCCCGTCGGAACTTGTGGAACAGTACTGTACCCAAGGGAAGGGATCCACTCTTTTCATCCACCGAGACTATGATCCAGACAGTGAAGACTATGGCTTCCGAGCGTATATGGACTATGGGAATGTGGCGTACCACGACTACATCCAATATTTCTTCACGCACAAGGAGTACCAGGACGTCTTCTCGTTGAATGAATATAGGACTGTTACAAATTCTGAGCTTGCGGGCGATATCATGGAGTTTTGGACTGGTGTTCTCGAACTGGCCGGAATCTTCAAAGACACGCTGTTCGAGGATTGGGCTCAGATCAATGAATGCAGAAGAGGTATAGAAATGTCTTTTCTTCACTTCTATGCAGCGAGCCGAAAATCAATCAATGACAACACCAAGAGGAATAAACCTTCAGGGCTCCATGTTACAGCTGAAGAACAAGCCTGTATCGATGCCGTCATGTCCAGGTATGCTACCAGACCAGAGTTCAGGAGAATGGTACGACTGGCCATAGCCCCAGAGCCCAAAAGAACGTCTACGGAAGAGCCTGATGTAGAGATGAAGGATGGCGAAGCCGACCCTGCGAGTACCACTCCAGGTGTCGAGGAGCCTGAACCACCTACGCCTGAGCTTGATCCGCAAGACTACAAGGATGGGGAAGGTCGTTCAGTATCCCCGACGAAAACATGGTCGCACTACCCGACATCGAATCCAGATACTGAAGAACGGAAAAGAGCTGCCAAGCGCAGTGGGCAAGGTACAGCAACCGCTTCCAACTGGAAAACCGCCTATGACAACCTCAGAAGGGTCAGAGCACGCGCAGTGAGCCAAAAGGTGTGCTATTGTTGTGGTTCAAACCAACATCACCTGGCTATTTGTCCCGACACTGAGAAGAAGGACGAGTTGATGAACTCATTCTCTCACATGGAGGACACTATGCGCAAGTGCTTCACCGAGGACGACAAGGCAATCATCCGACGTGATGTTGAAAGCCGAAAGAGGAAAGCAAAGTCATCCAAAGACGTCGAAGACGAGGACTACATGGATGTGGATGATGAAGATATTGAACTTCCCGAAGAAGAGCCGGAACTAGGAGGTAAGGTACCACCTCACTCTCCGAGAGCCAAAGGTAGACCACACTCGTCAGACTCTGCAAAAGAGGAATACGCGAAAGCGGTCGAGGCAACCAAGAAGGCCTTTGGGAACGCCAGTTTCGTCACCAGATTCAAAGAGCCCGTCGACCTCTTTGACATTGCCGATGACAAAGAAGGAGGAGAGTACAGGGTCGCAAATCACAGGGTTGATAGATCAGGTCCTAATGGAAAGTGGGAACTTGATGCACTTATTCAGGAGGCTGCAGCACTCGGAATAAAGATGCCCAAAGTGAAGGACCTTGCTCCTGACCCACAACAAGTTCAAAAGGTTGGATATCGACAGATTGAGGTGACTTGCGATAGAGGAAACATCGAGATAATTCCACAGTATGGAGTTACATTCTATGTGGAGTACTGGAATGGACCGAAGAGAGATGCAACTTTCACGGATCCACCAAAGATGAACCCAGCAACTCGCATCGACAAGTTCAGCGAGGAGAGTCAACGGGTCAACGAGGTTAGCCATAGACTCAATAGACTACTCAGGCATGGAGTGGGAAAGCATAATGGGATTCAATCGCACCGCGGTCGAAAACCTCATGTGTCCCCGAAGTGCAATGAGGGTGGATGGGTGAACATCGATGAGATCCTGGAATATGACCATGTCTTCAACGATGGTGTCGATATCAGTACTATCTCAGGTGATCGGCATCGTCAAGATGTCAAGACAGAGCGATACCAGTATTTATGCAAGGCGATGTGGCATGCAAAGAAGTTGCAGAACAGAGTACGCTATCAGATTGCCGCCATTCGCATCTCAAAGGAGGATGTCTCACTCGAAGAGGAAAGGCAATACTGGGCAAACCTCATGTTTTACAGCACAGACGCACCGTCATTTCTGAAGCATGAACGTTGGATCGTTCCTTGTGCAATTCGAGCTGTTGCCTCTCACAATTCTGGAAGAGAGACTGTTCTTGAAGAGGATGTGTCAATATATCCTGTGTGGACTTCACATCTCATTCCAGAGAATGTGGCAATGCAGCTTGGAGGAAGCTTTCACATGACATCGCTTTCCAATATTGAGTCAATCATGAAACTAGGAATTGTCCCTGGTGGAACGGAGGGATATAGAGGTAGTGTTTTCTTCAACCACTTTGCGCCGTGGGATGATCGATCATCAAAGATTCTGAGATCAAGATGGCCAAGAGTGGGAATGCCCGTTTGCCTTTATGTTCCAATCATGACTTTGAGGAAGCTTGGGGGAAGAATTTCGGAGAATTCCTACACTGTTGTTTTTAGAGAAGTTCCATGGAGATGTGTACGAAGTGCTTGGTATTGGGACGACCACGTTCAGGCATGGAGGAGACTCCTGCTGGGAAGCACTGGAGAGCAAGTTGTTCTAGCGGCACGTCATGGACTTTGGGTTGCTCAGAAGCATACCATCCTCGAGAGAGCCGACGAAGTCACGAAGTCAGCCTCGGCGACAGATGACAACGTCCAAAAGCTCGTGTCCCTTATCGATGAAGTACGATTCGATGACAATGGAGAGCTGATCGAGGATTCCATCAGTGAGGAAACTTGGGACGAAATCATCTCCAGAACATGTGAAGGGTATCGCAACGTGGATGGCAATATTTTGTGTCCATCATGTATGCATTTGACTTCTTCATCTTTGTCCGTGTGTCTATCTTGTCAAGGCAGGCTACTCTCGTGTGGTATTCGCAACACTGTCATTTCCGATTCACCCGTTGATCTTGTGAGCGACGATGAAGAGGAAAAGAAGGAAAAGAAGGAGCCTGAAGATGATGATCAAGATATCTTGGACCAGGCCACTATGGACGAGATCAGAAAGGCTTGGGAAGAAGACATCGCTCAAACTGAAGCAGCTGACGACGACGAGGACATGGACAATCTAGATCCTTCCAAACCGTCTGATGGTGCAGAAAACCTCAAGAGTGACAATGTCGAGACCCCATCTTTCAATGAGGACGAGATCGACTACGGTCGTGATTCTGATCTAGAAGATGAAGACGAACGAAACGTGATCATCGAGATCCAGAGGAGCACACAACAATATGAGGGGAAGAAACGTCAAGATGGTGAGCCCGAGGATGAAGACGTCACCGACGACTTACATCCGGAGGCGAATCGACCGACAGATCGTGATGAACCGGGATACTATGCACAGCATGGAGCGACCGAGTTCAATCCCGAAGAAGGAAGAGACAACGAAGATCTCCCCATCTATTGTCGAGTACCGGAACCTCGAATCTATGCGCATCAAGAGAGAGCCTACTGTCAGGACGTCTCCATGAATGCATCGGGTTTGATGGATAGGTATGTGGTCAAATGTGTGCTGAACATGATCTCCCTGATGTACAAGAGCTACTATTGCACCAGCCTTACCGACTTCAAAGCAAATTGGAAAAGGAAGCGACTGGATGTGATAAGCAAGTTCGGTACAGGGGATTCCACTGAAATCGATGACGATGGGAGACCATTGGATCCAACAGATGACATGATGTTAATCTTTGCCAACGACAACAATATTACGACTGAGGAGGCCTGGCACCGATTCAGAGGAGAGCAATTCATTTGCAAGGTGGCACTCGTGATCCTATCATTTGGTCATACTCCGCAATCCTTCAAGAGGGAATATGGCAACTTCGAACACTCCACCAACTTGACTGATGCCCAGCTTGAGGAGTTGAAAGCGAAGAAAGCCAGCGCAATGACTGAATTGGTACAGAAGTGCATCCATGCGATTTATGGGTGTCGGACATATTCTTACTTTAGAACCGACGTTACATCACCCTACCACAAGGTGATCGATCCTCTGGACATCATGTACTCGAGAATGAAGAGCAAGTGGGAGAAGTCTATTCTGTTGATCATTGATCAACATGAGATCAGGTTGCCCCCACAAGCTCAGGAAGTCATAGAGTCAATGGCCAGAAACCCCAACGTTGGACATACAGAGAGATGGATGAGCGTGGTAGAACATAAGCATGTTCAAGCTCTTACCAATCGTCTAGGCTTTGGAGATAGGGCCAAGGAGATTCAGGGCAAGAAGAAGCAGGCAGCCAAGGCAACAGCTAAGTCAACATCAACGACTAAGTCTGAAGCGAAAGCAGCATCTTCATCAAGAGCTGAGGCAAAGCCAGCATCTACACCCAGAACCGAGGCCAAGCCGTCGTCAGCACCAAGTGAGGAGCCAAAACCTTCAACAGCACCTAAGAGTTTTGGGCCCTCATCAACAGAAGGCACAACTTCTTCATCATCCCGAGGACATTCCAAAGGAGGAGACCAATCTGGAACATCTTGGAGGCCGGCGCTAACGCAAGAACGTCGCGAAGTACCTCAACCTTTTGAAAAGGGGAAGGGAAAGAGCAAGTCCAAGGGAAAGTCCAAGAAGGGAGAAGATGATCGGCGGGATGCTCAGGGCAGCTGGGATCATCGTGGATGGAGAGGTTATCGCCAGTGGTGATTTCTTTGAACGACTATGAGGATACCATGCAAACCAGGGAGGAAGTCATTCACCGGATGTCTATCTGACCTGAAACGCTGTAAGTGTATCATTGCAAATCATCAATACGATTTGATACCATGAGCATAATGGAAGGCAGACAGTCACCGACTGTCTCTCCGACTTGCCGTTCTGTAAGTGTATCCAAATCAAAACCTACATCTTTTGAGAAGTGTGAAGTCAGTTGCCGATGTGACATCTACGTGGAAGTCACCAGTTCGGATCTACATCAAAGCGATGCTCTTTTGAGTGGATACTGAGCGAGGCCTCGTGACTGTCTCACTCGTTCAATTCGATTTTTTTCATAGGTTCTGAGCCATAGTTGCACACTTTATATGTAAAAGTCCGCTTTAGTCCAGCATGTTTCGTAGTATGAGCCTCATATGAGTCTCGCGGCAAATCATACAATTCCTTTTGTAGCACTTACATCCCTAAATTTTCGTGTGTGATCGGAACATATTGTTGCCGTTCACATGGGGGGTGCGAATGGAAGTGCAGCGACACGTACAGTGCAACTTGTACATATATATGTACCATATGTACTTTGGCTCAAGGATCAAGCGACTAGAAAAGGTGCGGTTTCCGTTCCGACGCTACGCCGCTTATGGACCGTCAGTGATAGCTTCAAACTTCGCTGATTAAGATCCACTCGCACTAGGAAACATACCGGTAAAAATAGAAACACTTATATTAAATTGAATCAACAGTTCTATTCTTTGTGGTTGTTCTGACTTTGTAGGCCAGCCTGCTGCCCAAGCACAGCAGCGCATTAACCCTCCTCCTTCCTTGCTCCCTTGCTTTCTTTGTATTTTGTATTTGCAGCATATGAACTCCTATGCTTTTTGCCTACCTACACCATATAATTCTGCACGAACAAGAGCAGCACAGATTGCAAGGAAAATGCATGGAAAAAATGAAGAAACAACAAAGATAGAATGTGCAGAGCTTATATACTATGTTGTTCTGTGTAATTCTGCCGTCTCTGTCTTCCCTTCATTTTCCTTCCGTGATATGTGGTTCCAAAGTCTCTGATCTCTTACCTATAGGAAAAATAAATCTATTCCTTTCTGCTATGTTCATTCATATTTACTTGTTGTGTATACCGTATATATATATATATTCTTTTTGTGGATTTTGCCTTGGGCCTTCCTGCTTGACACACATTTGCATACCGATCTTTGGGGGGGGCTAGCACATATATATATATATGACATATATATATATATGACATATATATATATATATTCGACTTGAGACGTGACAAGACTCGGATGACTGGGTGGTGTGCACCCCACAGACGCAACCATATCAAGGTCTCAGACCGCGGGGCGGGTTTCCAAACTGGCCGTGGATTGGTCCTGCTGACGGCATTGATTTTGAAGCGCAGTGACCAGAGCAAAAGAAACTTCATAGGCCACTGCTGCGCATATTAGAAGCTGTTCTCTGTTGTATTCTTTTGTCCTTTTTCCCGGAGGTGTTGCACCTTGCCTTGTGCCAGGTGCAACTTCCAGCAGCTCCAAGGAGGCATGAAAACCATAGACTGCAGGGCAGCTGGTTTACAATGCTTGTGTTTAAAGACCCATGCAGAACGTGCTGCAGCCATTGAAGAGAAACCTGAATCCAGAGCAGGCAACCAGTGCAGGTTCTCAGGGTCACCTTTTGTCCTTTTTCATGTCTAAGAGTCGATGGAGCCTAGGAGCAAGGACGCTACGATCGGGGCTCCTGGCACTACTAGTAGCAAGAAGCTGTTACCAGAAAAATAATGAACATCAGCAGCCATGGATCCTTTGCTCTATTAAAGTTGACGCTTTGCCCGCAGCCATGGATCCCATCACAAACTCCCTCCATGACAGCCTGATGTTTGAGGACTCTGCCAGCCTTCAGGAGCCTCCAGAGATCTCCCAGGAGACCGCATGCTGGGCCGCTGTAGTCTGTCTCTACACCAAAGTGCATCAGCTTCGGCGCACAAAACCAATCCATCTGGCCTGCGCCAACTCTGCTTTGTGCTAATCTAGTATGGGCAAGGTCTTGACAGTAGCACTTGAATGGAACCATTCGCAACAGAACTTTACAGTGGATGACTTGGAATGACACTGCGCACTCCAGCACCTAAAAAACAATGAGTTGTTGCCGGTCGTTTGAAAATATTCCCGCAAATTCGATCCTCTTCTTCCGTAAGATCGCCGATTGTGCATCGTTTCAATCACACGCGCTTCAATGCCCTTGCCCTAATTACTCTGTTTCAATTGGCATTGCCCCCCCCAAAGCGGAAATGAGTTGGGCAGAGTCTTGAAAAAGCAAAACATGTGAATGGCGGTATGTCCTTTGACCGTGCTGTGCAGTTCCTTTGGTTAAGATTGTTGAGAAAGACATGGTAAAACATCTGACTTTCGTTTGATAGTGGTTCTTTTGTTTTTTTCTCCTTTGGGGAGCTTGCGGGGACACAGAGAGAGAGAGAGAGAGAGAGAGAGAAAGTTGATGAAACACCTCCCACCCATTGAATAACAGCCAGCTCAGGTATTTTCCCGTGACTTCCTTGATCAACATCCGCACAGTGCAAGAATGCGAACTTAGGTAATTTTGATTTGGCAATGAGGAAGGCATGTGGCCCATGATTGTTTGTAAATTGCTTGGAGTTGGAGAGCTGATGCTGTTATGCATTGCGTTCGCCGCCTGTGGTGAGCGGCGTTCGCCGTGAACTGAGTCCACTACCTTAGACAGTGCAACATCCCGGGAGTGACATCCAAAGTGGGAGAATCGCAAGAGCTTGCAGTTGTAGCATGCCTTTTCCAATCTTTTCCAACTATTCCATGTGTTTTGTCGTTTCACGTTCTTCCTGTGTTGCTACGATGCTCACCAAGCAACATAAATTGACAACAAAAGCGACAAATCTTGCAGATCGGCAGGTTTTGCCGTGGGGTTGGCTAAGCTGAGGGGCTTTTTTGGGTCTACTTGGCTTGTTGTGTGAAAACTTCTGGCTGGCATTCTTTTTGTGGCCTGCATGTGGAGCAAGTTTTGGATAGTGCTTTGCACATGACATGCTGACCTGTGGGTTGATAGGAAGGAAGAGATTGGGACAAGAACAGGCGAATATGAAGGGAGAGGCATAAAGAGAGTCGGACATGAAAAACAGCAACACATGTTTTTCTTTAATAACATCGATTCTGTGTCAATCTTCTTAGTCAGGCAACCTGGGACTTTCCCAGCAAGTCTACTTCTGTAGATTGTAGATTTTGAATGTCATGACGCTTGCGCTGCTAAGCTCCTGTGCTTCTCCTCCATTTCATTCTGTCCGCTTTCTCATCCTCTTGATGGCCATTTTCTCCACCGTTTGTCTTCAGATGCCTGGCAGGCTGCTGTGCTACCTTGGTGTGCTCTGTGCGCAACTCCCAAGTCTTTGTCGGGCTTGGTATGGAAGCCAAGCTGAGCTTTCGAGCAAAAGGAAGCGATGTTGGAACTTGGAACGTTCCCTTCATCCATGCTATGTGGCGTGCAACTGGCTCTAAAAATCAAGCTTGCATTATCTGCGTCCTGTCCCCTACCTCCAATGGGATGCACATAGCCGTTCAGGTGGGTAGCTTTGTGCTTTTGTTCTGAGCCTCCTTCCGCGTGTTTGTGTGGCCAGCATTTGGTGATTCAGGCTGGGTATGTTAGCAGCACACGACATTAATAGGCAGATACCTGCAGACATCACAATGCAAGCTGGGGCAGGACCTGACGAGCAACAGTGATGCTGGCGCCAGCTTGCTGCATCTCCTGGAGCTCATGAAGCAGCAACATCAAGAGGTTATGCAGGCATTTTTCTCACAAGACGCTGTGCTGAAGCAACTCCGCCAGCCACAACTGCAGACTGCCATGGTGAATGCCAACGCTGAGCCGTCCAGCCTTCCTGTTGCCAGAACTCCCAGTGCTCTAAATTTGGCACGGTCAATTACACTGGGCACGGGCACGGGGAGCATGGGCAGCGCGGGGAGTGGGATGGCCACCTTGGACCCTCGGGGGTTGAACAGCCCTGGAGTTGTGCCGAAGTCACCAGGCGAGCAGTCATTGGCGCCAAGCCTTTTCACCAGCTACTCGCAGGATGATATGCTTGCGAAGCTAGATGCCTCTAAGGCCCAAAGCCCTCGTATTTCTGAAACCAACGAAGACTGTGAAACACCGATAAAGCGTGTTACCTGCCTCCAGAGAATCACAAGACATGTCGGCTTTGACATTTTCTTTGGTGTGGTGGTGGTGACCAATGCAATATTCATCGGAATTGATGTTCAGACCAATGTTGGAAACGAGTCTACCGAGCGACCAGTTGGAATTCTGGCAGTGCGGTACTTCTACACGGTGGCCTTTACCACTGAGATCCTGTTGCGTTTGGCAGCTGAGGGTCGGAGGTTCCTAGGTTCGGAGCAGCGGATGTGGAATCTTTTTGACACCGTGATCGTGATGGCCGCATGGTTGGAAGTTGGGATTGACATCGCTCGGATTTTCTCAAACACTTCGGATTTGGAGAGTATTGAAGGCGTTTCTAGCCTGCGTGCCTTCCGCATCCTCCGTCTTACAAGAATCTTGAAGACGGCGCAAGTTATTCGTGTCTTGCGATTTGTCATGGCCCTGAGAACGCTAGTGACCTCCATTCTATCCACGCTGAAAGCATTATTTTGGGCTTTGCTACTTTTGTTCTTGATCATCTACATTTTTGCGCTTGTATTTACACAGGCGATGGATGACGACCTTAAGGATCAAGGGGCGGCCCATCTCGATGACCAGAGTTACAAGTATTTCGGTTCGTTGTTCCATAGCATGCTGAGCCTTTTCATGAGCATTGCTGGAGGAGTAAGCTGGGAGGATGTGATCGAACCTTTGATGCGAATCTCACATGTTTGGACTCTTGCCTTCCTTTTCTACGTGGCATTTACATACTTTGCGGCATCTTGTTTGTTCAATAGTTTTCCATTTTGCCTTTTGTTTCTTCCACTGTCCAGTTGTGCCTCTTGATCCCCACATCCTGTTTTGTATTCTCAGCTGCTCTCACACTCAAGGTGCTGAATGTTGTAACGGCATCTTTTTGCCAAAGCGCTATTGAGAGTGCCCAACAAGATCACGCTACCGTGGTCCAATCAATGTTGGAAAACAAGGAAGCTCACCTGGAGAAGATGCGAGCCGTTTTCAGTGAGATTGCAAGCTCCGGAGACGGAGGCATCACATTTCCAATGCTAGAAGAGAAAATCCACTCACCCACTGTTCGTGGGTACCTGGAAACGCTTGGCTTAGATGTGTGGGATCCGTGGTCCTTCTTCAAACTGCTGGACACGGATGGGGGTGGCTCGATCGAAATCGAAGAGTTCTTTATGGGCTGCCTTAGGCTTGGAGGTGATGCTAGGGCCATGGACGTGGGCAAAGTTCTTCAGGACCAGCAGTGGCTCATACGGAACCAAGGGAAATTTCAGGCCTTTGTGGAAGGTGAGATTCGGGGGATTAGTGAGCTGTTGAGCTACTTGATAGAAAGTGCCGGTCACAAAACCATGCCGAGTGCCAGGGACCTCTGAAGGAGCCCACGGCATGCAGGCATTTACGTCTACGTCAATTCGCTTTGTGCGTTTCAAGCCAGACTCGATTTGGGACAGTGAATGTGCAAATATCCATTCTTGTTTCACCGTTTGCGCAACAACGAAGGAAAAGGGTGTGTTTGGCTGCAACATACCACAACAACGAAGCGATACTCTCACGTATTTAGGTGCCACGTTATATCAAGTCATGGTTCCAAACTGCAAGAACCACTGCAACTCAAACAGCGGGTGATTTGGCAACTTTGTGAAGCAAGGCAGTTGGACATGTTCTGCTCTAGAAGATGAGTGGCTCAAGGGGGGCGCTCTGCCGGGATAGAGAAAATGATGGCTGTGCAGCCTGACCAGGCTGGGAGTTTTGATCAGCAAAACTAGGCTCGTTAAAACATGCGCATTCGTGGACCTTGCAGGAGGTTCTTTTGGTGGTTGTTGCTGTTGTCGTCGTGGTGGTGGTGGCGGCTGTTGTTGTTGTTGTTGTCGCCTTGAGGATCGGCATGGAGCCGACCGGTCTGATATGACAACTTTGTTAACGCAGCAGCACCACGAGATGATGGAGGCACTTCGTAGTCAAGATGTCAAATTGAACCAACTGCTGGCAAGTCCGTCTAGGAGGTCATCTTCAATTATAGAGGATGTGGCTGTGGATGGGCCTTTCAGCAGCAGCAGCAGCCATTTGCTTCCAGCCTTACCGCAATTAGAGGGAGCGGCGGTGAACAACAGCCCTGGAAGTTCTTCAAAGTCACCACAGATGTTTCAAAGCTACACATCCCACGATCTCCGGTTGCGTGAGGATGCGACCGAAGCTCATAACAAGGAGGAGACTCGCAAGAGAGTGTCTGTCTACCACTATGGTTACTCAGAGGAGCCAAAACTGTCACTTGTGAAAAGGATTGCTGGAAGTCCTGCATTTGATGCCTTTTTTGCTGGAGTAGTGCTTGTCAACGCGATTTTTATTGGAATTGAAGTGCAGTTCGAGGTCACGAATCCAGATTCTACTGTTGAATCAGCGCTTCGAATTTTCCAATACATGTTTGCAGGCCTATTTAGTCTAGAGCTCCTGATTCGGATCAGTGCGGGCGGCATTCGGATCTTTTGCAGTGAAGACTGGTTTTGGAGCCTCTTGGATTTGGGGATTGTGCTTACATCTGCTTGGGAAATTGTGGTCCACATATTTGAAGGCCAACTTGAAGGGGCAGTGGGTGTCTCAAGCTTAAAGGCTCTCCGCATCATTCGTTTGACGCGCGTCTTCAAGACAGCGCAAGTGACTTGGTAGCCTTGTGCCCTTTTTTCTTGGTGCAACTGATTGAGTGCTTACACTGCTTACACATGCCGTTGTCAGAACTTACTCAAAGCCGACGTTGCACTTTCTTCATCACGCTCGAAACATTGTTTATGCCTACGACGCTAACCGGGGCCCCGCGTGAAACCACCATTTTTTAGGGCTTTAACGGTTTTTCAAACTTTTCGCATCTTAGGACGCATTTGCAGGGTCTCCGGATTAGCTTTGTAGCTTTGTAAGCATAGACACCGTGTTCATGTGGTTGGGGGGGTTGGGCTGGGGCATAATACCATGCAGCACACTAGTGAACTTCGGTTTTTCCTTGTGTCTCGTTCTCTTGTTGCGCTTGAGCCGCTGTACTTGTTCTGCTTTCGAGGACCAGCCTGTGTTGAAGAATTTGTTTGCTTTTTTGCTTCCTTGGGTTTCGGTCTTCGCCTTGGACCTTTCTACTCAGCCGCGTGGTCCTCTTTCCAACTTCGTTTCGGCAACTGTTGCCATCGTGGACAGAGGCCCGTTGGACTAGGAAGGGCTATATAGGCAGTTGCTGTAGTTTCTTGTGGTCAATCTGGGTTTCGCGCTTCACGCCCTTATATGTTGTGTCTTGCTGCGGCATACTGTCACGACGTTTGGGTGTACGTGCTGGGTCGTGGACTCTTTCGCATCGACGTGCCCGTTTACCCCGCTGAAAGAAGCTCGTCGCTTTTGCCGAGCCCCTTGTCTTCTTCTCGCTGGTGGCCCTGGCAACCCAAGTGCTCTTAATACTGGCACACAAAACCAATGTGACCTCTTCAAGGTCCATGACAAAAACTATCAAAAGCCCAGCATCTTTGCCAATTTTAACTCGATGTCTTCCAATGAATTGAGTCGCTCATTTCGTAGGGGGCCTCGGTTGGCGTCGAAACTGAAGACTGGACCGATTCTCACATGCTTTTGGCTGCATGAGGTCTCGGTCATGTCATGCCACGGTCTCATGTTGATTGTTACGGGGGTGGGTGGGTGGGTGGAGGGGTGAGGTGACGGTCTAGTTGTGTTTTTGTTTTTCGATATGTGGGAGAAGCATGAAGATATGTGTGAGGAAGTCGCAAGAGGTCACCTCGGTGTGTGCCTTCTTCCCTTGCGGTGTGTCAATCCATTGTCTTTGGACCAATATATTGACGGCTTAAGCCGTGATTGTTCTGATCCTTTAGTTTTTTTGTGTGCCAAACTGGTTTGGATTCAGATCATTGTTGAACAGGTAATTTGTGAGCTGGTGTTGGAGATCACGATCTCCAGTGTGTGCGTATGCGGCCTCCAGTCGTTGATCAAGAGCTCGTCCCTATAGATCGGGTTACACAATCTTTAGTGTAAAAAAATACGGCAGCACCTTTTGAAGGTATAGTGGCCCTGGAGGTAGTATGAAATAATATGAAATACTTGTTCCCGCCGTGTATGGCCGGGCCCGGCATGTTAAGATGGCAGGGTATATGGTTGGTCGCCACAACTTTGCGCGTTGCCGCTCAGAACAGCCACTTAGAAGTCGAGCAGTTCTTGTTTGAACTTGGAGTTGTTGGTTGAAGCTGGAGGGGACAGCCTTAGTGCACTTGAACTGTTTGCATGATTGCTACAGTGCACCCACGATTATTGCCACCAAACAAGTCACGAAAGGTAGCCCTTTAGGGGATACCTTGAGTTTGTCTTGCGAAGCAAGTGTTGGGACGTCCGGGTCTAATAATTGATCGCTCAATTCAGACCCCCCCCCCCTCCCCCCCTCTAAAATCAATTCTCTCCTGGAGAACGTCTTCGTGAGCCTCTCATGATTTCAGGATAGTTGAAACCCTCTTGAACATTCAGAAAGAGTGAATATGAAGTTCTAATCACGAAAGGTGTTCCCCGAGGGGATACATACCTAGAGTTTGTTTTGTGAAGCACGTCAATTCTCTCCTGGGGAGCGTCTTCGTGAGCCTCTTATGGTTTCAGGATAGTTCAAATCCTATGATGTTCCGATTCAATGCTCACCGATGATCTGAGCCATGGGGCAAGTTTGTTTTCCTAAGAATCTTTTTGAACATTTCGAGAGCACATGTTTGAACATTTAAAGTGCATATGAACATATATTTACGAAAGGTCGCCTCCGAGGGGATAAATCACCATGTCGAACATTGCATTTTTGTTCCTGCCTCTCGCGTTCTCTTCTCTTCCTGCTGTCCTACCTTTCGTGTCTCCCTCCTCTCAAGTGTTCAAAATAACTAGCAAAAATAGTCGATTTGTTGTGCCATTTAGAACTGACAATTTCAATTATATAGCTAATATTTGCCCCGAGACAGCGGAATGAACAATTAGCGCGGAAATTAGCTTGCCCGGCAACTATATGGGGCTCGCTGACTCCCGATGATTCACTTGACGAAGGCATCGCTGATTCCTGATGATTCGCTTGACGAAGGCATCTGTGAAAGGATGACCGCAGAGCTTGCCTGTTGAGAGCAAACGTCACAAAACGTTGCAAGTGGCCGTGTCCCGAAGAAACCGTTTTGAAACAAGAATGCCGATGATAACCCATTGTGAATTGCACTCCATGCAACTCAGTTCATGCGCATGTTTTCCATACAGTTCCACACCATGTTTTCCATACCGCACTTGCTCTCAAGACAGGGTGGGTGCTGCACTGAGCGTAGCCGGTTACGCAAAAGGTCGACTTTGCGCGCGACTTCCTTTTCGTCAGTCGGAACCTCGCGTGTCCGCACTCCGTGCTACCACAACATTTGCATGGCAGCGGAGCTCTGATCCAGCCGGATCATCTCCCGCAGCCGCCACTGCACACACACACACACGCACACACACCTCTTGTACCACATTCACCTCACATTACATACCGCAACAACTACATTACAAATTACAAACAACCTCACACAACAAAGACTGCTCCACCAGGTCTACAGACCTGGGGTCTCCAGGACATAACCATGCCCGGTGCCCAGGCCTCCACGAGCACCACGCTCGATGCGACAAGCCTCAGAGACAACTACGTACCCCAGTTCGATGGACAGCCTCAATCGTGTGTTGAATGGAGGAAGCGCATCAACATCTACCGCCCCAAGATGAAGAGTCTGCAGGGAGCACCACTCTCCTACAGTTTTGGTGACTTCATCAGCACCTCCTGGCAAAGATTGAGAAATACTTTGTCTCGGTGGTCACGGGCCTTAAAAGGTGCGAAGCTGATGACAAATAGACGGCCTGGCACTCAACTTTTTGTGTTGCTGTGTTTCGTCCAACCTTGCCAAGCTGCGAGCTCAGACTTGCAAATGCAGCTTGACAAGATGATGCCTAAATTTGATCACCCTTTGTATAACGTAGTGCGTTGGTTTGTGCCGGACTTCTTTGGGACTGGCTCACCACAGAATGCAGGAGCAATCAAAACTCGCTTGCATTTACGAAAAAACGCAAAAAAGAAAGACAAAATGACGCGCCAAATCAAAAAGAAGAGGACTCCTGCTGCCAAGCTTCGCCGCAGAATTTGGCCGCTAAATGCAGATCCAAAAGCAGAAGTGACACGAGAGCGCTCGCCAATATACGTGCATCCCTTGTTGGTGGTGCTGGAGGTGCAGCTACCACACAGAGAAAGCGATGGAACCACACAGATTGGAATGAAGATGCAAACGCAGAATTTGGCCTAGCAAAAGCTCTTGCCGATGTTTTGCAACCGTGGATACCTCCGTCAACCAATTCCAAGTCAGCTCGGTGGGAAACCACCAAAAGAAGGAAAACAAGATCAACCAAATAGTTGGTCGTCGTCAACAAGCCTTCGCCAGCAGTTGCTTTCCGTCCTGAACAAGTGTACTCATGCTAGTGACTCCCAAGTGGCAGACGCAGTAGGCCAAGTCTTACAGCCATGTTTGAAGGCAAGAGACTTGACAAGAAGCGGGCATAATTTGTTCGACTTTCACTCTGACAAACAGTCCTGGCGGGTGATCTTAGCGGAAAGTGTTGGAGAAACAGCCCGCTATACACCTGTCGCAATTGTTGGCGGTTTGGCCCTTATCATTTCTCCAAGGATAAGCGCGCCCCTTTGAAAGGTCAAAGATTTTTTTGCCAGTTGGATGAGCGAAATCAGCAGATCTTGGCAAATTTGTGGCAAACATCTTTGCCCACGGCAGAGGCTCTCAGAGTCGCAATTCTCAGCAAAAGTTTTGGCTGATGCTAAGCGGAAGCGTTTGGTTCAGCAGGGCGTCGAACCCCAGCCTGGACCGTCCTTTGACATAGTGACTTTGAACACGCAGGGATGTCCAGGCGCTTGGAAATGTTAGCCTTTGTGAAAGCTGCAAGAAAGAAACGCTACGAGGTGTATTGGCAGAAAGGACTCCAGAATGGATGCCGACGTACGGGAGGAGTCACCATCCTGATTCCGAAATGACTGTCCCAGCAACCTATAAATACACCAATTTCGGAAGAAACACCGAACACGTTCTTGCTTGCAGTTTTTGTTGAAGGGATGGCCCTAATCAATTTTATTCTCCACCAGCTGAACACCAGCATATGTCCAGCAGACTGTGTGAATTTCTTGTTGCTGCTAATTTCACCCGCAGCCCTTGGCTTGCTGGTGGGGATGCCAACGAAGAACCTTTGCATTCTTGCATTGCACCAGTGTTACAGCAACACAATGGAGAATGTTTGCAGACTGGAATGCATACCAGATGGAACGGCCGCCAAAAATTAGACTGGCTCATGACTAACAAACCTTTGTGGTGCGGCCGGCCTGAAGTAAATCATGACCTTTGCTTGAGTGATCACAAAGCTGTAAAGGTGCAGGTTAACACACAGTGGAGCCCCACACAAAGATACCGGTTCTGTCTTCAACCATCTTGGCGCCGGCCAACCTTTGTTGATGAAGATCATGGAGAAATTTGCTAGACGATGCTTGGCATCAAGTTGTCAAAGGTAAAGCTATGGCACCTTTGCTGCAGCTTGGTCATGCAATTGAGGTTGATGAGGGGTTGCGAAATTTCATGAGGCTCTTGAGCCGAGCTTATCGCCTTGCCATGCATATGACCAAACAATACGTTGTCAACGACCAAGATAAGCTTGAATACCACCGACTTGTGAATCAGCCTGGCAAGAGCAATGGTAAAGGGCCCAAGAACCTTAACGGTGTGCTGTTGAAACCATTGAGGATTTTCTTGAAGCCCAACTGATGCACTCCATCTGAACCAATTAGACGCTCTGTCCAATGCACGGGTGTAGTCAGCACCAATCCAGCTTCGATCATCCATATAGATTCGCACACTCGCCTTGGAGGCACCCTCAGCGGTGTACCCATCATTTTCCCTCATCAGCCGATTGACACCATTATGGCCTGAAGCCATGAAACAAGCCAAAGTAAGTAGCGCCAATGGGCAACCTTGAGGGACCCCATTGCTGATCAGCGTCTGTGGGTGAACATGTTGGTCGAATTCAATGAATCGTTCTGTTTTCCAAACAGCTGCCATTTGAACAAGAAGAGGCTCCGGCCCCACTGAATCCGTCTCAAGAACTCCAACACAAGAGGCACTTGCATCCTGTCATAGCATTGCGAGTAGTCAAGACTGATCAGCACTCCTTTTTGAGTGACTAATTGTTGCTGAAGAAAAGCTGCAGCCGCTTCACTAGCATCATGGCCAGAGACCCCAGCAATCTCAGGAGGGAGATTGCTGGCGAAGGCCTGGAACTGCGTGTCGATCAGAGCTCGCCCTGCAGAGAATACTGCTTTGGAAAAGCAACGCATCTCCACTTACAACAGGCAGAGGGCGTTGTTTCGCACTGCTTATGTTCTCCCCAAGTTTGTTGTATGGTGGCAATTGTAACCCACGAATCATCTTGGCTACGCGCTTCCTCAAAAGACTTTGTTGCATGCGCCCTGGTACTCCTACCCATGCTTTCCGCAAGTGGATGCGCAGCTTTGGTTGGGATGAGACCCACCAACCTTGGACGTGGCAAAGAGCTACGGAACGACTTCATGCGCCAAATGGCAAAGATGTTGATTTGCAGGCGCACCAGCTTCGAAGAGTTTGGCGACAAACTAAGCTTCTGGAGTGGAGCAAAGGAGATCGTCGTGAAGCTCCATCCTGGCAAAGAGTTGCTAGTCCTTTGGAAATGAGGGCGCAAATTGACCATCTTGATTTGGAGGCCGCGAGACGTGCCTTTACGTGTACATCCACCCATGGCCGCTCAGTCTTACTTGGAGCTGTGGTGGGCCCTGTACGGAAAGATGAAAGGCATCAGTACAAAATTTCCCTGGTGCTCCATCTTGAACATGTCGCTTGGACGTGTCGGCGTTTCCCACAGGCTTCTTCTATAGACCAAGAAAGCCACAGCAATTTCTCACTTGGCGTATGGCTTGGCCAACGCGCGATATGGGTCGTGCTCAACACCTTCGCCTCCTTCAATGGTTGGCGCGTGTGCAGGAGACGCTCCTTGCGCAGAGGTACGGTGGTGGCTAGCCACCTTCGTGTGGCGCTGGCGCAATTTCAAGGGCGTCAGCATCGTGATGACCTTCTTCATCACGATTAACACTATACTACTACTCTCCTACCGTTTTGCACCGAGTTTGATGAGAAGTTCCGCAAGGTACAGGCCCATGGTGTCAAGTTGCCTTCCGTTGTGCTTGGATGGTTCCTTTTGAAGAAAGCCGACGTCAAATGGTGTTGACTCAAGCACCTGGCCTCGAGCGCAACAAGGTTCTGGAAGCGCTCTACCTGATCCTTGGACAAGATCACAAAGCCCTGTTGGAGACGAAGGCCCTTCGGCCGCGGCAAGGGCCAGAGAGCCTACCTTGCCAATGAAGGCCGGGAAGATGAACATGGCTTGTTTGAAGAGGAGATTTACGACCCCTATGAGTATGACTACGACTACGTCGAGTCTTGGCAAGATGATGAATCCACCTTCGACCAAGTTGAGGAGCAGGAGGGGGAAGAAGGTTTTGTGGACGCCTCAGAGTCATGGTGCATCGAAGAGTACGATGCAGCCTATATGCGGCATACTTGGACGCAAGGCGGCGGTTTGCAGATCTGAAGGTGAGTCGGCGGCTACCTGCCATTCGTGGCCCTACAGGACGACAACACGTCCCAGACCTCGTCTCCTACTCGTTCAACAAAGGGCAAGGTTCACGAAAGCGCAAGGGTGGCAAGAAGGGTCGTTCCAGCTCATCCACTGTTCGCTCCTCGAGCTTGATCGCCCGCCGCAATCCAATGCCTTCGCTGTGGAGGCTCAGGACACATTGCAGCAAATTGCCCCAAGCTGCCCAAGACTTCAGTGTCTGATCCCACGCCGCTTCCTGACAATGCGCTGAGGGCGTGGCTGCTTCTTTAACTCCGGCTTAACCTCCCCCTGCCAAATTCCTCCCTCGCTGAGACTGAAGAGCCCTACACCGTGAACTTGATGACCTACATGAATGTTGAGGGGGTCTCTCAGGACGCTGGTCACTCACCACTGCCGAAATCTCGGAGAGATTGCTACAGGATTGGGACTTTGATATTGCGTCCCACCGACAAGCATTGCTCTACAAGAAACGACAAGAGTTGCCAGATGAGATTCTCGCGCCTCGTTGTGGCCTTTGGAGCAAGATGCAAGGACTTGCTACCAATACCATGAATGGCGTCCAGTGTTGAAGCCCACACCGCTGCCGGGACAGCGAGGGTGAGCAACCTTTTGACCCAGGAGCTCGAATTCACTAGAGCGCAAGTGTGAGAGCTTGAAGCTTTTTCAACGCGTGGAACGATCCACCAGCTCACTCGTGAAGAAGAAGCCGATAATCCGATAGGCGCCTGGAGATGGAGTCCCAATACAGCGAGGCCCTCCTGGATGCCAAAGCGCTTCTGAACAGGTGCTATCGGGAGATGATGGAGCATTTCCGACACTGCCCAATCCGTGATGAGATCTTCATGGCACACTGTGGTCGCGTTTGGTGCATGAGGCTTGATTGCAGCATTTTGGTTTGTCAATCAGGCCGAATCAGTGACATCCTTCGCAATGGTGCTCACTTGCGCATCCTTGAGTGTTCCACCCCACCAGATGCGACTAGCCGCGCGCCTTGGATGACGACTTGCAGCTTGCGTATAGATGCACGGCGCATTACTTTGTGACGCCGTGGATGCGCGCTGGGGAGGACCATGGCCTGCATCGACGGTGCAGGCGGGATTGGTGCCACCTACTTCTGAAGAAGATGATGAGGTGCGAGCTGGAGAACCTTTGTTTTTTCCTCTCCTAGAGTGTGAGTTGCACTCCATGCAACTCAGTTCACGCATATGTTTTCCTTACCATGTTTTCCATACCGTGAAAACTCTCAAGACAGGGTGGGCGCTGCAGTGGTTACGCAAAAGGTCGACTTTGCGTGCGACTTCCTTTTCGTCAGTCGGAACCTCGCGTGTCCGCACTTCGTGCCACCATAACATTTACGCATTGCGTTTCCCAAATACTTCACAGAACAAGGGTCTTTTGTACGGCTTCCAGTCCGCACGCCGGTCTTGTGTATGCTGCCGGCGCCGCTAGAAATCGCTGTATGTATAAATAGATTTTGTGTTTGGCGGCGTGCGGCAGCAGAAACTGAGGTCATGCGAATTTTCCGCTTCGTGATCGCGCTGCGGACTTTGGTGCGGTCAATCATGCATACGTTGAAAGCCCTGATTTGGGCGATGCTGCTGCTCACACTGATTGTCTATGTATTTGCAGTATTGTTCACCCAAATCGTAGATGGTGCAGAGAAGGATTTGGGCGTTGATGCCCCGGAAATGGCAAATTCTACGCGGTATTTTGGGTCCTTGCCACAAACTATGCTGAGCCTGTTCATGAGCATCACTGGTGGTGTCAGTTGGGAAGCGGTGATCGAGCCATTGACCTTCATTTCCCCTGTGTGGTCATTAGTTTTTCTTTTCTATATATCTTTTATTTATTTCGCCGTGCTGAATGTCGTTCATTGGATGCAACAAGCCAACTTTTCTTTTAGTGGGTGTTTTTCGTTTGCCAAGTCGGGAACACATGCACACATATATAGAGGGCTTGCGCACATTTGCATCAACTTTTGAAGATGTTATATGTTATCCACCAGGAACAACTTGATCGAACACATTTGCTCGAGGTGTATGTTGACGACCGTTCCTTTGTTGGGTCTCCTGCTTGGTCATGATCCTTGAAGGAACGCTTTCATCGTTGGAATGATTGGGGTCTTGCTGATGGTCTTCAAGAAAATAGTGCCAAAACTGTTGCTGTTGCCTTCGTCCGCTGCGCAGCTTGCCCAGTTGCGTCGCTGGTTGCCGGCGTAAACCCGGGTTGATGTTGAACGTTTTGGTTCTTGCAGTCGTGCTGCCCGTTGCGGGCTCATTGAAAAAGAGCACTGGCGCGTCGAGAGTTCGTTGGCTTGCATTCAGCTCTCTTTAGTGTGCTATATGCAGGCTTGTCGTTCAATTGAATTGAACAAAGCTGCTTATGGGTGGGTTGCATGTGCCCCTACTTTGACGTTGTTTACACGCTTGAGTCGTCGTATTCGTGCTGCTTCACCTTGGTTGTACGCTGCTCCGTTTTGTGGTGGCATAGTCGCATCCATTTGGATACCCTTTTGGGACTCTGTTGGTTGGTCTGATTCAGGGCGCTCTCCTGTTTAGGCCTTGTTTGCTTGGCTGGTCTCTCGCGGTGGGCGCTTCGCCCATGAGTTTGGCACCACATTTGTTTGCTGTTGGTTATCCTGGTGCTCGTCAGCATCTGGTTTGTCAGGCTTGGCGCTGGCGCAGTTGGTGCCTTTTGCAGCATGTCGCCTCTCATCGTCGGGATGCGCGTTTGAATTATTTTTGCAATTCGGCTAAATTGAGCGCAATCGATGGTTGCTTTGTGCCCTGAGCGCGTGCGTTTTGCGGTGGCTCTTCCTTCTCTTCGGCTACAGCTGGCTGGTCGGGACGCTGCTGGCTCTTCCGATCGTTGCTTCTGGCCTGGTTGTCGCGCCGTGGGTACTTCTGATCATATCGCTGGGTCTGGTCCCCGGCGGCCGGCGCATGTTCCTGTTGCACCGCATCGCAGCGAGTTTCTGCGCGCTCATTTTGGTTGGGCATTGACCGGTTGTGATATGTTGCGATAATCGCTACAGTCTTGGCTTGCTGTGGCGCAGCGGAATTTGTAGGCTTCTCGTCATGGCGCTGGCGCTTTTTCGGCGTAGCGTTGGCTTGCAGTCCCTGTCCGCCTGTGGCCTTTTTATTCCGGTTCGAGTTGGTTTTTGTTTTTCAATCCTTTTTTCACCGCCTGTCAGGTGAGGGTTGCTTTCTTGTATGGCGTACTCCGCTCCTTCTTGTTGCCAGACCCCAACAGCAAGCTCCAGATGGCAGTGGGCTGTAGTGGACTTCAACAGCAAGCTCTAGATGGCAGTGGGCACTACTGCTGGACCTCAACAGCAAGCCCAGGGGCCGCAGCGCTACCGCAAACACAAGAACCACAAGCGCGCAACCACAAAAACACCACGCAGAATACAGAACCAACAAAACACAACCACAAACACACAGCGCAACACACAGTACACAACCAACAAAACACAACCGCAAACACACAAGCGCAAACACACAATCACAAATACGCAACCGCGACCACGCACACAACACACAACACACAAGCAACCAAACACAGCCAACAAGCACGCAACCACAAACACAAGCGCAATACGCAACCAACAAAACATAATCATGAACACGCAACCGCAAACTCACAACGACGAACGCACAACCACAAACTGACCACCATAAACACACAGCCACAAACACAATGGTTGAGCGCCACTGAAAACAAACTCATATAGCGCGCCCAACAACCACCTTCATTTTATGACTTGACAAGTGTGGGCCCGGCGCCTCGCCTGTGGAACACTCGTAATCGCAACGCGTCGTCTAAAAATTGATTTGCCTACATTTCGTGACTTGATAAGCAACAGGGCCTCAGCGCATTTGCAGCACTCGTAATCACAATGCACCGTCTAAACTTTGTATTCGTTTGCATGACTTGGCTTTCGCCGGGCCCTGCGACACTCCTAGTCACAATACCTCGTGTGCTGGCGCCCTTGCTGCACGCTCTTGCGCGCTTGCAATGGGCATCCACACTGCGCGCTCCGGGCTGCTCCTGCCTCCAACCGTCCCACTACGCATACGGCCAGCCTTTTGAAAACTGCTACTGCCATAATGTCCTGTTCGCTGGCGCTCTTGCTGCGCGCTCGTGTGCGCTCACACTGGGCGCCCACGCTGCGCTCTCGGGGCGCGCTCGCGCCCTCAGCAGTGATTGAGCACCGCTGGTAACAATCTCATATAGCGCCCCCACTGTAGGTTCGGCCAGCCGTTTGAAATTGCAGAGTTAGCCGGGCATGTGTTTCACAAAAGGCTTCGCTTTAGACAAGAGACCTGCGTGAGTCTGCAATGGAGCTTGTGGCATACACTTTTGTATTATGAAGGGGCCTGCGTTGGACTGTGTCGATACTTGTAGTGAATGTTTGTTTCCCACCGTGGAATGAAAACCAAAGTTCTGCAATGTCATGGTGGGGATCACTCGAAAAAAATCTGGTTGGCCGGGCCTGCGACGGATCGCCTCCAGAGGCCCCTGCTTGGTGTGTTGCCCGGTTTTTGGGTTGCCACACGTTAAAATACCGTTAAAATTCTCGCTCTTGCTCTCTCTCTCTCTCTCTCTCTGCTGCTCACTCGCTTGAGGTAACTGGGGTGTTCTGCCAGAGCGCCATAGAAAGTGCACAAAATGACCACCTTACAGTGGCACAATCGCTGATTGACAACAAAGAGGCTCACGTGGAAAGGCTGCGAACTTTGTTCGCAGAGTTAGGGGCTGGTGACGAAGCAGGCATTACGTTCTACGCATTTGAGGAGAAAATGCACGATCCAGCAGTGCGCGAGTATTTCGAAACTTTGGGCATCAACGTGTATGATGCATGGTCCTTTTTCAAGTTGCTGGATGCAGATGGCGGCGGGTTTGTGGAACCTGAGGTGCCTTGTTGAACATTGTTTTGTTAAGCTTTCGGTTCTGCAGAAAGCCCCGTCTCATGTTCAAACTTGGTTTTTTAGCGGTCAGGAATTCTTCAGAGGCTGCTTAAAATTTCGTGGCCATGCCAGAGCAATCGAAGTGGGCAAGGTTCTTCAAGATCAGCAATGGCTGATAAGGACGCTGCAAACTTGAGTATTTTGAACACAAGAACTTGTTGGAATCAAACCTCGACACCGCTGATAAATGATCAAGGTCACGTATTGCCGGCATTGCCATGTTGTTGCCCATCGGCCGTGAAACGAATCGATCAAACTAATTGTAGAACATTTTTTTGGTGCGCACATTGCTTAGTAAAGCACTGCCTGGGCCTGGGGGCGTTATGAGGGTCCTAGATCCTTAGATTTTGTCAAATGCGCGTTGAGTCCCCTTTGCCCGGTGTGACCTTGCTAGGATTATAGGATGTCGGTTGGCGGTGGTGGTTATAACTATAAAAAACAAAGTACTTGCAGCCTAGTTCAGCAAACCAAACTAAATGTGACTGAGCTACGTATGAAATTTCTGGATTGAAGGAGCCAAAGCAAATTCCAGGCGTACGTTGAGGAAGAGCTCCATGCATTGAAGGGGCATATTTTTGCCTTGTCGGAGATATTTGCCTCACGTCCGCTTGGCCGGCGGAAGGGGTCAAAGGAAACAGCTCGATCCCGTGAGCTTTAATACAATTCTAGTGGTGTTTCACAGCCTGATGTGCACGAAGAATTACCCAGCTAAGCTGGTTTTGTGCAGTGTGTGAGAATCGATGCATTGAGAAAGAGGGGCAGGGCATTGATGCACCGCCACTTTTCCACTGTGGTTGCTTAATGTTTGCCTTTCTCAACAGTGACCGTACCGTTTGAGCAGATGGGTGCCGAAGATATAGATTTTGTGTTTCTTGGGCTAGAAATTGTTAAAGATGCTGACGGCTGGGAATTGTTGAGGCCATGCTCAAAGTCAGGAGATGATTGGGAACTGGTCCGACTTGGGTGGTATGTGGGTGGCTGGCAGCACACGGGTTGATTCGCCTGCCACACCGCGCTTTGAGCTCAAGCGACCTCCAAACCAGTAGCTGAGAAGGCATGAACATCCCGACAGAGCTACCTGCAGAATCGCTTGGCGCAAGGCACCACCTCGAAGAATGGCAGTGTGTAGACACTCCCTCCATGATTTTAACAATACATATATATATAAGCCTTGCCGAGCAAACGTGCCCCATTTAAGGGTAAGGCTTGAAAAGAGAGCCATGGCAGCAGGCCCAGGGCAAGACAAGGCACAACATCCTCCAAAGTTCTTCAGATGTGACTTACTAAGCTTTTGCTGTATTGACGTGCCAGTGTATTCAGGCGGCTTGTAGGGAGCCCACGGAGGAGCTGGTGGCTCTCCGTTCGTTGTCCCAAAATCAGCACCAGGACGGGTGGTGCGAGCTTGGCTAGAAGAGCGAGAGCGCGAAAGAGAGATAGAGAGAGAGAGAGAGGGAGGGAGGGAGGGAGAGAGGGAGAGAGGGAGAGAGGGAGAGAGGGAGAGAGGGAGAGAGGGAGCGAGAGAGAGAGAGAGAGAGAGAGAGAGAGAGAGAGGGAGGGAGGGAGGGAGGGAGAGAGAGAGAGAGGGCCAGAAGAGCAAGAGCATGTAAGACCTCCTTATTTATGGATTACATAGACATAGAGATGGATTTCATAGACATGGATTTCATTCCTGGGGGCTGCTTTAGGAGGTGCTGAAGGAGCTGGAGAAGCGGTTCACTGCATTAGAGAAGCTTATTTCGGAATCTTTCCTACAGCCCTATGCATATGCAAGTTCACCCTCAAGCCCAAGCTTTTGGATGGAGGGCCTTACAGACAGCCTCTCTGCATCTGATCCTACATCCAGACAGGCCATGGGATTGCTGGGATATTTTTTCATGTCCTTCTTTGGGTAGAGCAACTAGGATGGAGGCCATCGCTAGTAACGTGGAAAGAATGCGGGGTCACCCACACCTTGTTGGCACCTCGTATTCCCGCCAGGCGTCGGACAGAGTCAAAGCCGAGGAGGTTTCTCAGGCCCAAATGCTTCGGGTTTTGGTGGGTGCATATTCACAACCTCATGACCTACAGCAAGCCTTTAGCAATTAGATTCGACCACCTTACTCTAGACTCTAGTCTAGTTCAAGATTGCTTCCTTGCACCTTGCTGTCTTTTATCTTGAAATGGCACCTTTGTATTTTGTATATATATATATAGTTTCCCCCTTTAAAACCAAAACAACCTATATACCATTACAATCCATTACATATTTATACACCAGCTCATGCTTTTCTATGTCTGCTTGCATTTGCAGCACCAGCTCCCGCAAAGAGTGCATCGCCACATTGCCAATGGTTTTCTTTCTCTTTCTTGGGTGTGAAAAGGCGCCCCGCACCCGGTGGCAGATGACCCTTGACTTCATTCCAACCTATTGTGCAAAGAGACACACACACAGACACGTGCAGGTGTCCCCCAATAGGAGGCATGCAGTTTGTCAGGGCGAAGGGTGACAATGAATAGTAGCGGAGGGTTCGTAATCACCTATGGCGGCAGTGATAAAATGTTCCCTCTTGGTATGTACAGTGCCCCACTCACGGCAGTTGCTCATACATAGAGGCAGAAGACCAAGACAAGATTTGGGGAAAGGATTATTTTTGCGGTTGGCCAGGATGACCCGCAAGAGGACTATACAACCTTCGCGGCCTTCGACGAGCAGCTAAAGTTGGGCACTCTCTCAGTTGATGCGAAGCTCAGTCGAAAGAAATTTGCCAATGCGCGGGGGCAATCAACTTTCACCAACGCTAGTCACCAACGGTGCAGAAAGAACTCTTGGGTGTCTGAGTTGGTTCGGCATCCTGGCTTCGATGCATTCTTTGCATGTGTTGTGGTGACCAATGCGGTTTTCATCGGCATCGATTTGGAGGTGAGCTTGAAACATTCAGATCCACGACCCTTGGGCTTGCAAATTGGCCAATATTTCTACACGGTCCTTTTCACCTGTGAGTTGGCTTTGCGAATGTCTGCTGATGGCTACCAGTTCTTTTGCACTGACGACTGGCATTGGAACATATTGGCTTCTTGGCAGCCATAGCCATAGGGTTTAAAAAGGTTTGTGAGTTTCTACACAATCTCACGCCCCTGATTGCATCCATGATCTCGATTTGTGCCTCAGGATGTTTTCATAGTCGTCAGCTCAATCTGGGAAGTTTGGGTCGATGTCAGCAATCAACTCCTTCAACAGGATTTGCAAAGCCTTGCCGGCGCCTCCAGCCTCAAAGCATTTCGAATCATTCGAATTACTCGCGTTGTCAGAACCGTGAGGATCATGCGCCTTTTCCGCTTTGTCATGGCCCTGCGTACGATGATCACATCTATTGCCTCGACGTTAAAGTCCCTGTTTTGGGCGACAGTGCTGCTGACGTTGATCATTTACGTGTTTGCGGTGCTGTTTGCTCAGAGTGTTAATGACTTTGATTGCTCCTCTTTGCAGGACAGGGAGCGCCTGGCTTGCCACAGGTATTTTGTGGATCTGCCGACCACAATGTTGAGCCTGTTCATGAGTATTGCTGGCGGTGTCAGCTGGGAAGAAGTCATCGGTCCACTTGGGGAAATCTCACCTGCATGGTCTGGCATGTTTCTGATCTACATAGGCTTTACCTATTTTGCTGATCCTTGGCTATTGAAGCTGTTGGACAAATTTTCTTTTCCTGTGAGTCAGATTTGGTTGCATTGAGTTACTTTCCTGGGGTGTGCTGACAAGCTAGGTCCTCAATGTTGCAGCTGGGCCAGGTTGGGCAAGTCTATTTGTCATTTTTTTAAAGGCTAAGGCGGCTAAGGCCTCAGGTGCACAAGAATCAGGCCCCGTTTGACACTGCCCTAAGGTAACGGCGACTTTTTGCCAGAGCGCCATAGATAGTGCGAAAAGCGATCATACGATGATGGTACAATCAATCCTAGATGACAAGGAGGCGCACTTGGAGAAGATCCGCGCACTCTTTAGCAAAATGTCATCTCAAGAACATGGAGGCATAACGTACGCAATGTTCCACGACAAAATCAACACTCCTGCAGTCCAAGAGTATTTTGCAACCCTTGGACTGGATGTTTGGGATGCATGGTCCTTCTTCAAGTTGCTGGACGCTGATGCTGGAGGCTCAGTTGAGATAGAGGAATTTTTGATGGGTTGCTTGCGGCTGCGTGGCCAAGCTACTGCAATTGATGTCGGCAAGATTTTGCAGGACCAGGAATGGATGATCAAAAGCCAAGATAAATTTTATCGATACATGGATCGCGCAATTCAAAAGATAAAGATGGAAGTCGCCTCCCTATATGCCAACCCGCCTTTGGACCAAAGGTTTAGATGTAAAGATTTGTGAGCATTCAATGATGGTGCATGATTCCCTTTCAAAGCAGTGCCAACATCCGAAGCTTTTGGAAACCAACAGCTCGGAAGAAATGTTTCACCCTTGGACACCTGTGGGTAGCCCACAAGTCCTATGTACGAATGGATGATTGCTGGCTCAGCAGGCCCTGTTGAGAGCAGTCAGGGCTCGACTGCTACGCTGGACACAAATCGAACCAGCTGGACACAAAGTCAACCTCTTCACGGCGAGAAAAAACATGTTGTGCCCTGTCGGGCTTTGTCAGGCCGTTTGGGAATACTGTTCACATACACATAGATAGGTATTAGTATGTATTAGTAAATATATATATATATAAATATGTATTGAATATGAATTTGTATATTATGTTTCTCTCACTCTTGCGCAAGCGAAGCTCAGCATTTTGCTAGGCCGCCCGGATTGGACTGAGCGCAGTTGCATTGGCATTGGACACCTGGCTGCACCTCAGACTTCTGTCTCTTGAACTGAACATGCGTTCTGGAGGGCAAATCACTTTTAGCAGGTAGCAGTGTTGTGCTTAAAGGCAATGCAACCAAAGAAAAGCAAGCTCGGGGGGGTCGGGGGACCCTTGAAAAACTGCAGGTTTAGTTTGGTTTGTTGAGTCTATTCTTTCTTTCGCCGCTGCTGGGCTTGGATGGTTTGCTTGAGCACTCGTCCTTCATGAATTCTCACTGAATCTGTACGCTGTAACCTTTACCGAACTTTGCGTGGTCTCATTTTTTTCACATGTTGTACCCTGGGTTGAACCACTCCACCCCTTTTTCTCATCTCATTGTCCTACTCTAGCCGTTTCCGATGCTCTACTAGCTGCAACTTTTTTGTCAAAGTAATTCTTTCAATGAACCCTCACGTCATCCCTCCTCACAAGTGTTCCTCCGTTCAAGGCTAGCAGGTTTTCTGTGAAGACCTGAGCCAGTTCAGGAAAGCTCTTTGCCTTGGCACTGCGAAACATACCAGATCCTCCTCCCCTAGGCGTTTGGCTGTGTTCGAACCAAAAGACATGAGGGAGTGGTTTTGCATGCGGAGTGCTTTGCTCCAGATCGCCCGCCGCTGGTTCTGGGAGGGGCTTTGCCAAAGCCTGCATTTGGCCAGATGTCTCCCACAATGCCACCCACGTTGGAGCCTCAGACGCAAACATTTCGAGTGCCAAGAATTCAAAGCTTTTCCAGGTACACCATGATGCCCACAATCCCGGATTCTCAATGGGGCCAGCCACCTGTTTCTGGACCAGCTGCACCCACAATGTCCAAGGAGCAGATGCAAAGGCAGGGAAGAGACATAGACAATGTACTGAACATTTTGTTTGATGCAACATATTTGAGATCTTGAAGATATGGTCAAGCTTGTGGGGCAAGGATGTTGGATCCTTTTCAGAGATTCCTCATGCGGCCAGATCAGGCACCGGGCTGTGGCTTAGGATGAGTGAGCCCTTGCTATCCATGTTCTGCTCCCTTGGAGAGCCTGAATATTCAGCAGTATCCACCGGACTTGTTTGAGGTTTGCCAGCAGCTCTTTGTCGCTATTGGTGCGAGCACTCGGGTGGAAGGACAAACGAAGTATTGCGTGCTGCAAAGAGAGCCATTGGCGGTATGTTCTGCAATCTCGAAGGACTCCTGCGCAACTCCTACAAGACCTCCTTCCGTATGCCGACGCCTGGCATGACACTTCCAGCCAAGGACACCCTAGCCGCAGTGCTCCCAACCACTGATACAATGTGCACACTTAGTTCACGTTGTTCCGTAGTATTTGGTTTCCAAGCTGGAAGTTTGCTGACCAAAAGCGCCAGGATGATGCTGTTCTTCGGGCGATGCAGCAGGCGAAGTGTGTGACAATGAATGCTGTTCCTGGAGCTGTACTTGGTTTGGATGCTTACTGGCTCCTGCATGATAAATTTTTGAAGCTTAATGACAACCTCTTACCGACTAGAGCCAGACTTCCAGACTTCTAGACCCACCTACAGGCAGCTGACTTCAGGAAAATCGCGACAAAGGCAGCTGTGGGTGGGATGCAATGGAGTGGCCGCCAGGGTCAGGAGACGATTCAACATTGGGTTCCCAAACCAACAGGCCTTCAAAGACTGCAGGCTTGGTTTTGAAAGCACCACCGCAATCAATCACCAGCGTGATTTGCATCGATGTGCACTGCTTATTAGGCCTGACCTGCCTGTACAAGCTATCGTTGTGGTCGACGGCTTGCCCCGAGTCCCCAACAGTTACTGTAGCAGTTAGCAGAGACGTGTAAATTAGAGAAGAAGAGGGAAAGGAGAGAAAAGAAGGAACACGAAGGGAGGAGAGAGAATGTACAGTAGAAGCAGTGAGGCTGAGGCGTTGTTGCGTGGGAGGCAGATGTTAGAGAAGTGATGAGAAGTGCAGAGACAGTTTGGAGATAGATATATAGATAGATAGATAGATAGATAGTGTAAAACTCAAGCGACTGATGGAACCATGGTTGATCCCAAACCTGCACCTGACGAACGGCTCGAACCATAGGGCCATAGGGGCCGTATCCTGATCCAACCCTTTTCGAGCTTTTGCCACGCTATGGAGAGGAAAGCGCTTTAGTGGCTGCGTGGTCCGAGGGTACAACAGTGGTACCGCGGAGCCGAGGTGCTTTGATCCGGGAAGTGCGAGAGTTTCGAGATGAGTGGAGGAGAAGAACACGAATCCCGAGGGCCTGAACGCTTTGCTGCTGCGAGTGCGAGTACGACGGGTACCAGAGAGGCTGGGGGCTCGGGGCGCTAGAGGGACTTCGCGCCGGGCTACGACGGGGAGACCCCGGAGACGACCTTCCGGCAGTGTGAGAAGCAGGTGCAGCTTTGGGAATTTGAAGCAGAAGTGGCCAAAGCAAAGCGGGGCGTAAAGCTGCTGCGCCAGCTGACTGGGGTGGCAGCAGTCGCTGTCGACGAGCTTGAGGTGAAGGACATCGCATGCGAGGACGGCGTGAAGAACGTCCTCAACAAGCTTCGCGAGTACTTCCTGCCCCACTTGGAAGTGTCGCTGCCACGAGCTTTCGAGACGGCGGCGTATGGCCCGCAAAGAGGCCACAAAGAGAGCTTCACTGAGTGCACCAAGCGCATGGAGCGGGCGTTCATGAACCTGGCGAAGGAAGGGGTGGACTTGCCCTATGGGTGCAAAGGGCTGCGGCTACATCATGTTCCGCTAGGCCGCTCTCAACGAAGCGCAAGAACAACGGCTTCTCACCTGGGCGGAAGGGAAGTATGGCCGTTCGGAGATCACGCATGCGCTCCGAAGGCTGGACAGGTCATCCGGGACAAGGACAAGGGCAAGAGCAGCTACTGTATGTCATGCGTGTCGTGTTCAGCTGGAGGCGTGCAGCAGGGCGACCCGCTTGGACCTCTCTTCTTCGCTGCAGCCATACAAAGCCTTGCTCAGGAACTTCGGCGTGGCCTCGACATTGGGATGTTCTACTTGGACGATGGGGTCCTCGCAGGCGACGTGGCGGCGGTGTCAGCCGCCTTGCTCCACCTGCAGCAACGGGCTGCCGCCCTTGGGCTTACTTTGAACCTTCGCAAATCAGAGGTGATTGCGATGGCTGGCGCACCAGATACAGTCCTTCAACGATACTTCCCCCTAGCGCTTTTGCAAGATCAAAGTGGGTGCACTCGGGTTGCCAAGCACTTCGAAGTACTTGGGGCACCAGTCGGCGACGACGCCTTCTGCGCCCAGCACACTGAAGGGGGCCAGCCAACTCTTGGATGCGGTTGCTGACATCGATGACCCTCAAGTTGGCCTCCGCCTCTTGCGAACAGCTGCGGGGCATTCCAAGCTGCTCCACAGCCTTCGCTGTGCCCCGCCAGGTCCACAGTGACAGCAAGAAGCCCTCCGCAACTTTGACGTACAGGTTCGCAGTTGCTTCCAAGCCTTCACTGGTTTACACCCTGAACCTCAACAATGGGAGCAAGCCTCCCGCAGCCCAGGCTTTGGTGGCTTGGGCCTCCGAAGCGCAGCTGCAGACAGCGCCGCGGCCTACCTGGCTTCCCTTGGAGGCAGCTCGACAGCATGCGTAGGGCTGGATGGGGCCTACACACTGGTGGCAGACAGCCACGCGGCTTCGGCCTTGGCCATCTACAACAGCCAGCTCGGAACATCAGAGAATCTCACCTTGGCGACAGCTCTCGGGATGAAACAAAAAGCTTTAACCCAGCAGCTGGACCGGGCGTCCTGGACACGACAACTAGCGTCTTCCACCTTGGCCGCCCAAGCAATCCTGCGATCTGAAGCTGAGGCGGGAGCTCGCGCGTTCCTGGCCGCGACGCCGAGTGGACGAACGCGAATGGAGCCAGCTCTCTTCATCACCGAACTGAGCCAACGCCTGGGAATGACCGAGGCTAAAGCCAGTGAAGGCTGAGGAAAATGTCTGCAGGCGATGGCTGCCACACTCTCGTCGTGGGGCAAGAGAAGCCCAGGCTTCTCTTTTTCAGGCTTCAGCCCAGCCAGGTCAGTCCATAAGAACAAGTGATCATGCAGGGCATTGTGCCGCTGGACACGCTCACCCCCAGCCACACAGCTGGCAGAGTGGTAGGAGAACTTGTCCAAGACCGCATCACATTGGGGGCACCATCCATCATGGGCCCCACCGCCCTTGACCTCGCCGTTACGGCGCCTCTGCGGTCGGAAAGCTTAAGCGAAGCTGGCGCAGTGGCCACCGCGGCAGCAGCAGCCTATGCCCAGACCAAGGCTGCCCACCTTGGCGCAGCAGCGGAGTGTGCCCGGCAGGGCATCTTCCGACCGCTGGTCTTGGAAACAACTGGCGCGTGGGAGGCGGAGGCCGCCTCCCTCCTCCGCAGGATCTCGGGAGCTGTGGCTCTACGAACCGGCCAGGATGTTTCGCAACTTCACAGCCGGCTCTTGCAGGAAATGTGCGTGATTGCGCGTACGCATCGGGCTCGAGCTGTGCTTCGCCGCCGGATGGGGCTGGCCCTGGCACCTGGAATGGATGCTGTGCAGCGCTTCGGCTCCTGAGAGTGGCGGGCCATTCTTTCTTCGGCCCATCTGCCAGTGAGGGGATCGCGCCCTTGGTTTACCCTTGCCTGGCTTTTTCTGAATAGGGGCGTGGGTGACGCCGCTCTTTTCCGGTGCGTTCCCATCTTGGGCCTTTGAACCCTTTTTGCAAGCCCCTGCTTCCAACAACTGGCGCAAGCCGTGGTTGCTTGGACGGCTGGGGCTTTGGGTTTTTGCCAATGCCGCCCAGGTTGAGGGACTTGGGTGGCCCCTTTTCCTGCTAGGTTTTCTCCGCATCGGTGCTCCTTCTTTATGTCTCACTTGTACAGTGGTGGGCAGGGGTGACCGTGTATAGACCCCCTCCACACAAGGATGCTAATTGCGTGCTTTTTTCTCACGAGGAGAACTATGTCCTTGAGAATGCCTCCGGTGGCCACTATGACCTGGACGATGACGGCTACCAGGATGGATTGGAGACGAGGAGAATTACTGTACAACTACCTCGCGGATGGAGACCTTGATGAAGTGATGGATGAGCAAGAGGTCGTGCAGGCCCTGGCCGCTTACAATGATACCGATACCCGTCAGGCGCTGAAGGATCTGCGTTTGGCCCGGGCTACTTTCCCGGCAAGGGCAAAGGCAAGATCAACGCCTTTCAGAAGGGCAAGGGCAAAGGCAAGCGCCGGGTGCATGTAGAGCAGCTGAAGTTGAGGACCCGCTGCAGGCGATGTTTGCAGGTCAGGTCGGGCATTGGGAGAGAGAATGCCAAAATCCCCGAGCATCTCAAGCAGCAAAGGCAGAAGGTCAAGCGTTCTTTGTTGGACTACACCCTGAGGGCCAGAAATTTTCGAGTGAGCCGCACCAGTTCTGGCTTCGCCAATTTGTTCAAGACCAGCGAGCCAACAAGGGCCCTGTCGCTGAAGATCGTGGAGATATACATGAAGCGGGCATGTATGGTCGACGAGGGCGACGTTCCATTTTGCGGGATAACCACAAAAGTCGCAGTTCGAGGACTTCGAATCAAATGGGTGCCCAAACAATCCTCTGCCAAAGGAGTAGGGGGCAGTGCTGTGGTCGAGTGCGTTGCATTGATACCATTGGGTATCGGGGGAGTCAACGGTGTTCTTGAAACCACAGTCGTTCAAGGTGATTCGACTCCTTCGCGCACTCGCGGTCACAACCGATTTGAAGCACATGAGCATGACGCTTCAGTCTCACGGTGTTTCAGTTCCACTTCATGGGATGGCTAGCGGTCATGTGACAGTCAACGTTCTTTCATCTGCGAACAACAAGTTCATTGTGCCACCGGAAGCGGGACTTCAAGAAGAATTTGAACTGGAGACTTCATGTTTCGCGACTTCAGCAATGCCAGCTCACGACGATCTCCACCACCGAGGATCAGCAGGAACTGCCAATGTGGGAAGCCGGCCGAATAACCACTGGTGGTGAAGAAGGACGGTCCCCGCAAGGGCCGGATGTTCTGGAAGTGTGTCAGGGGCGGTGCGACTTCTTCGAGTGCATGGACGAGAAGGACCAGCTGGACATCGAGGATGCGAAGACGGCGACTTCATCCCACAATTCAAGGCGGTCCAAGAGACCAAGGAGGGATGCAACATCACCACTGTGCCAGAGCTGGTCGAGGGTGTCTGTCACCAGCAGTCGGGACCTCGAGAAGCCGGTCAACCTGGACGAGGACTATAGAGCAAGATGGCTGGGTCAAGTGCAACCATCGGAAGACTATCCGGTGGGCACGGAGGGCTCAGGCAGGCCAAGACCCCATGTACCACGCGCAGGAGACCTTCTGGAGCATCGACAAGCATGGCAACTGGACACTGAAGTGGCAGCTGAGGCGTGGGGGTGCAATTCTGTTCGAACATCCTGATGGAGCGACCTCTTGGCAAGAACCCGAGCTCCAGTCGCTGGCGGCCACGGTGTCAAGACAGTGGTATGCGACCAATGCATAAGATCTTGCATGTTCGGGATGAATGAGGACTCGCTGGCTTTCCAACATGCCTCCAGTTCTCAGGGCTCTGGACGTTCGCTGCGACCAGACCCATCATCACCAACATCTCATTGGAGGCAAAGCAAAATGGGCGCAGGTCTACCCAGACAGACTATGCCAGGCAGTCGCCAAGGCCATTGTCGAGTACCTCGGAAAGCCAGCTCCAGCATGCTATGTCCTCGAGGATGTCGAGGACGAGGAGGAAGATGAGCCGGGCGCAGTGGAAGATGAATGCCCCGGCTATGCAGAGATCTCGGAAGCAGAGAAGAGGGCGTGATGAAAGTCCACAAAGCCGTGGGACATCCTCAACAGAGGGAGTTTGTGAGATTCCTACGGGCCGCCAGGGTGCCGGGCGAGATCGTGCAGTGGGCCTCCAAAGAGTTCAAGTGTGACATCTGCGAGGCCAAACAACATCCGAAATTCCAAGGCCGACTGCGTTACCTCGTGCGTACCAACCAAATCGGGTACTAGGCCTCGACCTGTTCTACGTCCCAGCGCCGGGAGACGGCAAGCAGACCGCCCCGGTTTTGAACATCTTGGACTGGGGCACCAACTACCAGATGTGTGAGGTGATCACCGGAAACACCTCGAGAAGGTATGGGATGCCTTCATGGCCACCTGGGCGAGGACGTTTGGGCCCCCAGAGGTCATCACCTGTCTCGGTGAGTTCATCAAGAAGGCGGCCGCAGAGGGCATCGTTGTGCACCAGATCGCCTCCAAGGCTCCGTGGCAACAAGGAAAGACCGAGCGCCATGGTGGGCGCTTCAAGGAACTTTTTGGAGAAGGCTCGGAGCGAGGTGGTCGTGCAGGACGCGAAGGAGCTGAAGTCGAACAGACAAAGAACCGGTATTCAAACCGGCGGTCCGGTTTCACCAACCACAGATCGGACAATGGCCCAGGCTTCCATGCAACTGCGATCATCCTATCTGATGAGATGGTGGATCCCACGCTGCTCGACGGGGTGATCTGGGACGACATCGAGCGCTTGCGCCACATGAGGAGAGTGGCCCACAAAGCTTTCTGTGAACATAACGCCAAGAACACCTATACCAGAAAGCCCTCAGAGCACGACCAAGAACCTGGACCGAATATCGAGCTGGAGAGTACGCGTTCGTGTGCCGTGTGCCTTGCCTAAAACGGCGGCGTCGTCGACGACACGAACTCGTCAACCAAAGCCAGATGGGGTGGGTCCAGGAGTCGTCGTCACACCAGACGGGGCGAACCTGTGGGTGTCTATGATGGGGGCACTGTGGAAGGTGGCGCGGGGATCGAGGCAGTGACCAGTGAATGCCAAGAACTCATAGAAGAGTTCAAGCGCGGGTCTCACCAAACGGGCTTCAAGGACATCACCATGGAAGAGTTTCCTCCAGAAGAAGCAGAGCAAGAAGAAGCTCCTTTATCCCGTGCAGGCAGTGAGACTGGGGAGTACCAGAGACACCACCAAGACCAGGAACCCCGGCTACACCGAGAACCATCGCAGGAGGTCTGACGAACGTGCCAATCGTTTGGATGGTGTGGCCAACCCACCAAATGGCCCAATCTATCGTTGGCAACAACGAGCAGGAAGACATGATCACTTGGCACCATACTACGAGCGGGCTGAATGGTTCCTGGCGGAGGAGGAAGAGTGCACCGAAGAGACAGACCTGGCCCGGGAGTCCACATTGAAGAAACTCATAAACCTGAAGAAGGAGAAAGACTTTCTGGACGGTCGATTGGGGGAAAGTTGAACTGGTGAGACATCACCAAAGGAGGAGGAAGGCAAAGTTCGACCCAATCTACAGTCGGGATTCGCCTATACCCCATACCATGCTCATGGAGAAGAGGGTGACTCATGTCAAGAACCAGAGTGGGCCGCCAGCGGAAGAAGATGACTGGCATCTTCCCAAGGTGAAGTTCAAGGAGGAATGGTGGCGGGGCCACACCACGTTCTACATCCAGGACATCGAAGACGCCCGGAACTACGTGGCGGAGAAGCGTGGGCAAGATGAGGTGAGCCTAACCAAGGAGAGCGACCGTGACAAAGAACAATGGAAAATTTCAGACCTCTCAGAATGGAACCAGGTCACTCAGAGTGGAGGGTCACTCAGAGTGGAGCAGTCCAGGCACTAGATCTGGAGACGTCGCGACAAGTTAGGACCGAGCTCCGACAACAAGGACAAGAAGACCGGATCCTCCCCACAAAGATCGCCAGGAGGTACATGCCAGGAGAGCAACCTGGAGAGCCGCCGACGAAGAAATCCAGGCTACGCATCAGGGGATTTAGATCCGGACATCCTGGACCTGGAGAGGTTTTCGCCCACCTTGAACACGGTGAACTTCAATGTGATTCTGCAGCTAGCAGCCAATGAAGGGATGTCAGCCACAGTAGGCGACCTGAAGAATGCATTCTGCCAAAGCCAGCCTCAGCAGCTGAAGGAAGGGGTGGTTGGGCTTCACCCCGAACAGATAGTCATGATACCATAGCCGGGTGCTATGGACTGGTGGACGCACCTTTGCACTGGCGTCGCTCCTTGACCGAAGACTTGCAAGCCTTAGGGTACGAGCAGTCGGCATTGGACCCTTGCGTCATGAAGCTTTACAACAAGGCTCGTACCAAACTTCTAGGAGCAATCGCCATTGAGGCGGATGACTTGTTCACCGTTGGCCACGCCGAACACCGCCGGAAGATGGAGCTGCTCCGGAAAAGGTATACCTTTGGAAAATATGTGCACCTGCAAGGGGGCTTTTTGCTGGACATGCAGAAGTTCATTGAGAAGCGCCTGAACCAAGTGTCTTTGGAACGAGGACGACGAGCAGACAAGAAGTCGAAGGCCACGGACCACGGAAAATGAGATCAGCGACGCCAGAGCTGTCTGTGGGGCTCTGAACTGGTTGAGCCGTGAAGGCCGTCCAGACGCTTCAGGACCTTCAAGCCTGATGGTGTCGAAATTGTCGAAGTTGACCGTGGAGGACACCGCAGATCCAACCGCTCAAAAGAATGCCACTCAGTGTGGTGACCAATGCCTCCTCCGCCAACAGGGGATTCCACTCACAAGAGGGTCACCTGGTTCTGGCGCATGAAAGCCAGTTGGGATGGCCACTCCGTGCCGACCAACATTGTGGCATGGAGGAGCGGGAAGCTACAGAGGATCGTTAACTTGACCCCCGCTGCCGAAACTCAGAGCTTGTCCCGAGGCTTGGCTGAGCTTCTTTGGATCATGGTGATGGTGCAGGAGCTCCAGGACGGGAACCTGGCGTGAACGCCTTGAGGTGAAGAGCTGCTGGTCATGGGCTCGGAAGCGAGTGAGGGCTTCCTGGAGGAGTCCCTGACTGTGGTTGATGCAAGGTCGTTGTACGACCACCTTTCAAAAGAGGACAGCGTCGGGGGCCAGGACAGACAAACCGCAATCGAGATCCAGAGGGGGAGAGATCAAATGGGTCGATCACTTGGCCATGCCGGTTGATGGGCTAACAAAAGTCCAAGGTTCAAATGCCGCCCTGCGTGACCTGATGAAGACAGGTCTTTTTAGCATCCGCCCGACCGAAGAACAGATGAAACGGAGGGCAGCCGCCCGCGAAGCGGGACAGAGCAGTTTCGAAATCAGACGGTGTGGGAACAAGGAAAAACCTAGGAGCTGTGAAGCTCAAGCGACTGATGGAAAAATGGTTGATCCCAAACCTGCACCTGACGAACAGCTCGAACCATTGGGGCCACGCTATGGAGAGGAAAGCGCTTTAGTGGCTGCGTGGTCCGAAGGCACAACAGATAGATAGATAGATAGATGGATAGATGGATAGATGGATAGATGGATAGATGGATAGATGGATGGATAGATGGATAGATGGATAGATAGATAGATAGATAGAGCTGAGATAGATAGATAGATAGATGGATAGATAGAGAGATAGAGAGAGAGAGAGAGAGAACCCCAAGAACTGCTGTGAAACAAGATTATGAAAGCCACTGCAGACTTAAAGTTGTCAATCCAAGGGAGGCCAGAAGGACCTTTCAAGGCTGCAAGCTGGCAGGAGTGGTCACAAATGACAAGAGTGGAGTCGGCGTGGAGTGGGTCACGGTTGGGATACTGGGTACATTGTGGGGGTTGTGCATGCCGCAGATGGTCCCAAATACAAGCTGGTAAAGACATGTAAAGACAGGTTGAACAGATTGTTGTTGTCCCTGCAGAACTTTGCGCAATCCTGTCTGCGATCCCGTGCCACCAACGCGCCGGCCTTTTGTTTGCTTGCTGCGGGCCGCAACCTGCGCTGCCCCGCCATTTGTGCGCATCTCCGCCCTCCGCTCTCCGCTTGCTGCAGCCTGCTTGGCATGAACTGGCCGAGCGCACGCCTGCCAGTGGTGGCTGGGTCGGGCACATGCAGGTGCAGTGGCTCGCATGTAACATCAGATGCTACCTTCAGGGTGCTTTCTTCGAGGCGGCTTGTGCCAGCTAGGGCACAACGTGATACAAAATGCGCCACCAGCACGGCAGGCCTTGTCACCGTGTCTTGTTTCATCCTCCTCTTCCGCCTCGTAGCTGCAGATTGACATGGCAGAGGGATGACATGTAAAGTGGATGTAGGATTGAAAGTGCAACGTGCAGTCGCATAATCGCATACATTTGAAGGCTGAAACTGAAATTCTTCATAAATGTCATACATCAGATTCTGGTCGGGCAAGATTCCAAATAGGTAGGAAGAAGGAAAAAACAACCTCCTGTCAAAAAGGGAGGAGACCAGTGTAATCGCCCATGGTTCCAGATAGATAGGTAGATAGGTAGACAAGTGGATGGAGAGAGGTAGATAGGTAGGTAGACGGATAGACAGATAGACAGATAGATACATAGACAGATAGACAGATAGATAGATAGATAGATGGATGGATAGATAGATAGAATGGACATGAAAAGTCAGGGTCCGATACGCAAGTATTTCAAGAACCCAAATTTGCTTTTGCGGGACAAGAATCTCCAAGAATGACCATTGGGAAGCGCATGGATCCCACACCCGTTTGCGAGCCAGGGCGAATCTTCAAAGTTGCATGGAACTCAGTTGGTTATCCTCGTTCGGAGCGCAGAATCGGGCGGTCGAAATTGTATGATGAAAGGGACCGAAAGGGCTTCAGAAAGTGCACGCAATGCCCCACCTGATGCCAACCGAGGCGCCAAACCAAGGCAGCCGCTGCCTTGACACAGGAGAATCTTCCCACGGAAGGTTTGCCACATGCATCGGACTACAACCCAAAGGTGGCTTCTTGCACGGCATGAAAACATGGCTGTGCTCATCCATCTCCGATGCCTGTCCTCTTCCCTCTCAGAGAGCATGTGCCGGTCAGGTAACCGTTTGGCGGGCTCTGAGCCGCCCTCAAGAGCCAGTCGGATGAGTGGAGATCATATGGAGTGCTGCAAAGTTTACTAAGTAGGGCGATACTAGCTGCATGTGAGTACCCTAGGGCAAAATCCAGACAAAAATCGCCACTGTGGTGTGGTCTTGCATTCACGTCCAGGACAAGCAAACCTCTTTGGTTTTGAACCGCCGCCATTAGTTGCTGAAGCGGGGGATTTGGTAGGGTGTGTTTCATGTGTAGCCTCCACTTTTTCGTGAAGCCGAAGAGGTGGGACTGTCTGATGTTAATGCTGGGCGCTCTTCACCTTGACTTCATCGTTGCAGGTGATGACTTCCCTGTTTGCAGGGAAGCCAGCCATGCTGGCATTCCTGCTGATGTCGAAATTGTGGCTTATCCGCATTCAGCAAACAGTCTTTGTTCTATTTAATATTTTGTTCGTGTTGGTCTGGCTGCGTGCTGGTGGCAGGAGTCATGGCCAAATGGCAGTTGTCCACGACCTGAAAGCGGTCGGAGACTACTATGTGCCATTGGAGCATGTATGTGACGGATACCAGGAGCAGTGGGACAACTGCCCAGGCACATGCAGCACATGCGCACTGTGGCATTGCAAACTTGCTCTATCGGCCGTCATAGACGGATAGTCTTTGATGTTGAGTCTTGAAGGTTTGGTAGTTGATACAACCTGCGATTTCCATGCGTTTACTTGTGAAAGCTGCGTAGTCCCAAGAGCGGATTGGAACAGAGTCGACTCTTTGTTTTGTTCAGACCTTGACAAGTGCGGGCCCTGCACGCGCGGACCTCAGCGGGACGCTGTCGTTGGGCCGGTTTGAAGCTGTGTCAGGCCCACCTTAGAAGATTCTTAACTTGGAATATATAGAATATTCGATCGTCGATCTTCCGCTTGCATAGAAACTGATTCCGGGAGAGACCCGAACCAATTTCATCAGCAAGAAGTGTTGTGGTCGTGGATTCACACATGTCATCGGCACCCTGCACCCCCGCCCACTTAGCCCTCCGAGCAATACAAGAAACCATCAGAACAGCAGCAAGAAGCCAACAGCATAGGAGGGTTGGGGTGGAGGCCAGCGCTCTGAGGTTCCTTTTGCTATTAGGTTGGAGGCCATCGCTACTAGGGTGGTTGTTATCCTTCTGTGTGACCCGTTGGACAGGAGGACAAAACCTTTGTGCATGCGCGGTCAAGCGGTGGACCACACCCTTCGATGGCAAGTCTTGTCTAACTGTCTTCGGCAGTTGAGCGATCTGACTGAGGCCTCGTGATTGTGTTCTGGGCCCTTGGAGCCCGTGGCAGCTTCAAGGTGGATGCACGGGCCTACAGCTGCGCCATCGTGAGGTGGAGGCCTGTTTTGCATGGTTTTCAGATGTCGAAGGGTTTGGCCAAATCTGTTTGATGCTTAGGGCTTAATATCAAAAAATATCAAAAAATAATTGAGATGCATTCTGGATCCTGTCCTGCAGTCTCGACCTGATACAACTCCAAGACCTGTTAGGTCAACCACAATCACTGCGGCAAGCCTTGCTTTGGAGTTCTGACTGAAACCGCCTCTTTCGAGCAAGCTGACAGCTGCAAGCCGAAGGGCCAAGATGCTTGGCTAAGAACCAAAACTGCGACATTGCAAAGACCAAACAATCACTTGCCAAGGCACCCATGGCATGTAATTCAGTATATCAGTTCTTTTGGTCATTAGTCTTATGTAGTCGTTTCAAAACTGGTGTGCCAAAAAAGGACTGCAAACTTGGATCTTGGGCCATGTGGAGCACCTGCCAGAATGAGAAGGACTCAAGCTGCAGTGGACAGTATAAGAGTACCTCACATAAGACTAGCAAGACATTCAGGGTGCGATAATCCTTGCACAGGATCAGCAGTTCAGGAATCGGTCCGTGGTAATTTATCCTCAAGAAGGTGGAAAAGACTGTGAAGGGGCCTTGGAGGACGCAGACTGCCAGTTTGATGGAGTCAAGTGAAAGAAATGTCAAGGCTCGCCGCCGAGTCTTTAGATTTAAATCGCATTGAATCGATCAAGCTCAGCACGGGCCCGAGGAGACAAAGCCATGTGGTGGGCCAAAGGATACCAACTGCCACGTCGGGGATTGGCATGAATGGACCACCTGTAGTTCAGTCTGCGGAAAAGGCAGGCACACACGAATGCGAAGCCCGGCGGCACTTCCGATCTGGAGGTGGCAAGCCAGACATTGGAGCAAAACTGTGTTGAGCACCCCACTAAGGATATGTTGTCGCAGAGGCTCACCATGGTGGAGAGCCTTGCAATCTAGATCTGTTGGAGACTGCAGAGTGTGAGGTAGGCAACTGCGAGTCAAGTCACGCGGCCATGATTTCTTAATAGTCTTAGTCTTAGTTCAGGTGCTAACGTGCTTTGCAGGCAAGGTATGTTCTTTTGCCTTTCGGTCTTCTGGGAGTTGGGAGGTGGGAATTGTAGGCTAGAGCGAGTACCGTAGAGGCCTTCCATGAGCTTCCTGCTTTCGCCGAGGCTCTGACTGTGAACTTACTGAATGGAGCGAATGGACTCTTTGCGACGAGACTTACGTCCAGTCCTACCGTCGCCGTGAGGCAGGTGGCGGAATTGGACGGGGCAGCTGCGAAGTCCTGAAGTCTTGAAGTATATTCTTCTAAGTTGGGCCCAAAATGATTAAGGAAATGATTCATCAATATGCATTGTGACACTTGTTAATTTTCCAGTCCAGTTTTTTTTGGGGTCAGGTCATCAAGGAGCCGGAGGGCAAGGGCCAGCTTTGCAATGCCAGTCATTAGCCTAAGGAATGCTCGGGCTTTGCTGCGTCTCATTCCCTCTCGTGTCAAAAAATCCAAACACGTGTCAAACAGATGCAATTGGCAACGGAGGGCATATGTTACAGGCAGACGGACGGACAGAGGGACGGATGGACAGACAGACAGAGACAGAAAGACATAGGCGTAACGTAGTACCATTTTCAGTACCCTTTGACAACTTGGATTTTTTGTTGAATGTTTTCCTTTGCGCATGTTCTCTTCGTTGGGCCCTGTGTGATCAGGTCTCAAAGAGACGATCGGCTGTGTGCCAACGGTCCCCACCGACTGTGAGCTTGCTAGCTGGCGGCCTTGGAGCCCATGTGACTGGGCTAAAAGGAGACACAAAGAGCTTGGAAGAAACAGGTAAGGCCCTTCAATGAGGTTTTACCTTTCGTTTTTCATCTCTATGTTTTATTCTTGGCTTTCTGCTCCAGAATTGCATCGTGTCTTCAGAGCAGGTGCCCCTTCCCCTAACTGATGTAAGCAGTGGCTCAGGATGTTAGGCTAGTCACAATCAAGCCACAATCAAGCAGAGGCAAAGTGGATGTTACATATTGGTAGCTTTACCTACCAGTGTGTGGGTTGTCTCGGCTTTGGCCTGGCCTCGCGGTCATTTCTGCAGCCACCACGAATGCTAATTAAACAGTATCAGTATGAACATATAGTGGATCACAGATAGATGGCATAAGTCCAGCACCTATTAAAAGACCATCTCTAAGACGAAAAAAACCCTCCTCAGGACTCCAACGTGAACACAAACACTAAGATGGCACAGTTGCAAATTCAGTCGCACATCGTCTTTTTAATTGCTGACATTTCACGCGATTACAGCTGACAAGAAAGATATGCACATAGATGGCATATGCAGAGAAGCTTGCTAATAAGATCTTTTTTGGCTGATGTGAGAAGACAGTCTAGACTTGGAGGCCATCATTATTAGGTATGAGGCCATCACTATTGGGCTGGCAGCCATCGCTATTAGGCCAGAGGCTATCACTATTAGGTATGAGGTCATCACTATTGGGCTGGCGGCCATCGCTACTAGGCCAGAGGCCATCGCTAGTAGATTGGAGGCCACTGCTGCGGGCTGGAGGCCATCGATTAGGGTTAGAGGCCGTCGCTATTGGGTTTCAGGCCATCGCTATTGAGTTGGAGGCCATTGCTTCTAGTCTAGGTAGGCTGATGTTTGCACTGTCCTCTCTTCTGATTCCTCCTTCATTTTAGTTTGCCCTCTCTTCTTTACCCTTCTTCTTCCCCTTCCCCCTTCCGGCATCCCCTCTCATCACCTGGCATGTGCCATCTTAGTGTTCCTTCATCCTAGGTCTCCCACCTCTCCCGCCTCTTACCCTTCCC
>CAXAMN010017113.1:819202-847150 GCA_963970005.1 Durusdinium trenchii
TGTCATTTTACACCTGCACCCTGGAAATCCAAGGGTCATTGTCTAAAGCGGATGTTTGATCGCAAGATTAAACAATGCGGCCCTTGTGCCGCGTCATTCCATGTGGGGTCTGTCAGTGAGATACGTACGGGGTCTACAGGATAATGAAGGCTCGCTTTCCCTCGGTACCATTATGGTCGTAATTCGGTGCGTCCAATAGTACCTAATTGCGGCCGTAGTGGTACCTAATTAAAAACTCCTCTTCATGCATCCACTCCATGTTCTCCAATAACTTCCGATGACCATCAGTGGGGGAGGGAGGGAGGGAAGGAGGGAGGGAGGCTCAAAGTTGAAGGCTGCTATGGGACTTCTAAAGGGTTTCAGACCAATTTCAGACCACCCGAGAGGACAGGTTGGGGACAATTTTTTGAAACAGATTTAAGCAAACTGAAGCTTTTGCTCTACGTACGTATCATGGAAAGGGGTCATAGATGATGTCAAGTTTGTCATTAAGGGGGGGCGCTCTTTCTCTTTCCTTCTCTTTGTGGCAGGGCCCTTCAAATTAGAACTTAATACGTATTGAAAAGAACACGTATTTTTTTTGACAAAAATCGAGTCTAGAAATAGTTTATTTTTCCGAAAAAATAGAGTCTACTTTCTTGTTTAAGAATATTTCTTAACATAGATAGAAGCCGTACTTGTGCTACTAGCTACCTCTTCTACTAGCTACCTCTAGCGGCCTACCCCCACCTCCCGGACTTAAAACAAAAAGGTATTTGTTCGACGATTTGTGCGGTTTATGGGCCACAGGCTCATGCACATCGTGGCGGAATGACCTGTGATGGAAGTATGAGGGAATTCGAAAAGTGCAAAGGCGAAGGTGTGGGCCGTGCCGGGCGTGCCGGCCGTGGGTCCATGTTGTATGGCTTAGCGTTTTGGGTTCATTGCGCATTATATTGACTCGGAGTTTGCACAGTGGGGACGATATCCTTCGGTCAGGACAAGCGTCCCCAGTTCAATCTGTACCTGCTTCTACCGGTCACATAAGTTGGAAATGCAACTGTTGAGATGTTGCAAATCGAGACAGCTGGGGCAAGATGCGACAAGGCGCGGCCTGCGAAGCCGGAAATGCTGTGGACTGCAAGTTTGGAGAATGGAATGACTGGAGCACCTGTGACGTCAACAAGATGATGTACCGAGACAAGCGCCACTTGGCTTGGTTTGACACCAGCACTCCAGGTGAGCCAGATGATTGGCATAATTTGTAACTGTTAGTTTTGAGTTGTTCAAGCCCTGAACGATGTTGGAAAGATTACCAAACATACTTCCCCATCATTAGGTGCTGCTTTGGAGAGCATATTGCTATGTTTGTCGGGGTTACTTGAGAGACAGCCTCCATTGTAGGCTAACATGTTGGTTCATTACGTCTCCTTCAAGTGTACAAGCTTTACTTCTCCAGGCCACGCAGGGAACGTGTCACGGGGATTTTCTCCCCAAGGTATCTAAGCTAGTTATATAAATGGTAGTTGTTGAACAGATTCTTGCTAGTTGGTGTTGTGTTGTGTTCGCGTGGACGGATGCTTTGAACGTGTTTTTTTGGATTAATCAGTGGTGGGACACAGGAGTGCTTTGCTGAAGCAAGTGGTTGTGACTTGAATGGGTCGCTGCACCCTGTAGACGGTTGCCAGTTGGAGAATCCCATCCCTTGGAAGCAAACGATTCTGAGTGTGCCTCGTGTGACCAGTTGTTTTGGTTGATGGGGCGAATCTTCTACTCGTCCATTCCTACGAGCATAACCCAACTATATTGTGACACATAGCACAGCCTGGCCTTAACACCCCACAGCCTAGCCCACAGCCGACACCGACAGGTGCTCCCGCCGTTCACTGTTAAACTTGGTGCCAAGCAAAGGTGGTGTGTGCCAGTAGATTCCCACCAGAGACTGACCCCTAACACGATCTAGTCTGCACGTCACCTTTGGGTTCCCTGTCTCATCGTGCAACGCATAGCCTGCTGATCATCCACCAAGCCCTGCCAGAATATGCAGCCACCACACAGAGCTCAGTACAGCAACTTTTGCATGCTATTGCTTCACAACTTCTACCACTTTCCACACGGAAGGGGTCAGTGGATTCCTGACGAACTGATTGCCTGATCAGACTTGAGGTGTTCTGCAGCCAGCAGAAAATGGCGGACAGCCATGTGTTGGTGAAACAACCCAAGGAGCGAGATTGGGGCCTGATTCGAGCAGGCTTGAAAATCCTACTTTTTTGAACATCCTATTATTGGCCAGCCGCGACGGGTACTTTCACAATGTACAATGTACAATGTTCCCTCGTGCTTATGCACCATTTGCCTGTGCAACCTTTGTTGACACAAGTGCCCTTTCATTCAAATGCCATGTTCAGAGTCTGGTGACCAAAGACCGGAATTGCAGGACAATCTTGTGGTTTGTTGCCTGTGGATTGCCGTATGTCCCAATGGACCGGCTGGGGCGAATGTGACCGCACATGTGGAGAAGGGCAGTCCAGGCCTGGTGTGCTCTTTGGAAGTGGCGTGATGTGGCGCATGCGCGTCCTTGTTACTGGTAGTAAGGCCAGGAGCCCCTAGTAGCGTCCTTGCTCCCCATAGCAATGCCCCTTGTTCCCACTAGCAACCTTGTTAGGAGCCCCTAGTCGCGTCCTTGCTCCTAGTAGTAATGCTCTTTGTTACTAGTAGCGTCCTTGTTACATGCCATGCATTGCTCATCCTGCAGTCCAGCATTCAGCATATAATCCAGCTATGCTTTCGGAAGCCTTGCAGGCGCCAGCGTCAAATCGAACGGTTTGCACAGTTTGGTGGTCAGGACTGCTTGTGGGATCATCTTGACATGGAGTTTAGCCTTCTAGCAGGAGCACATGCGTTTGTGGCATGCAATAAGCCAGGAGTGCGACCCGAACCTGATGGAGACCAGAGGTTGCGTTCAAAAAGAATGCCCCATGTGGAATGCAGAGGCCTGGGACCTTGGCAGCCTGCCTGCAGACTTTTCCCAGCTTAAAAAGGTTTTGGGCTTTGTGTGGCAATCTGCAGACTTCGGCAGGTGAGTGAATGGACGGAGTGGAGCCTGTGCTCGTTTACCTGCGGACCAGGATCACTGAAAGCATGTTTCGTGGCAGGTTTTAAACATATTGTTTAACAAAAGCACCGGACTCCGGACCTGATATTTTTTGGCTTCCAGCATTCACCACATATTGTCCATGCAACGATGCGATCGCTTTGTCAACTATGCTTTTCCCCAGTTTCAAGTTCAACACCAGGACAGCAGAAGCGGGAGCGAAAGATTCTGAAGGACTGGTTATGACTGAATTTGTACGATACATTTTTGTCCGGTAGAGAATGAAAGTGAGATGAATGTGAATGAAAGTCAAGTTGTACCAAAATGAAGAAGGGACGTCTGACTTGATGGCACTGCGTGGAACACACAATCTCCGCGTTGAAGGAACGTTCGCTGGGGGGCCGTGGCTTTGAGGGTTTTCTCGGAGAGTCCAGGCCGTGCCATGGTGCAGCAGCATCTTGGACCTACACTATGCCCTTTATATACACACACGCACATATTTAATCATATTTATATAGATATATATATATCAGATATTTATCATGGTTTATCGATTTTTACAGATCAACAGCTGTCGTGGTGGAAACGCTCTCACACAATTAGGCGGCTGTTCAGCCCAACGTCCGTCGACGTACCATCCTGTCATACGCTTTAAACAGAACTTGCTGAGATCCGCTGAGCATTCAGGTACAGATGCAATGTGTAGCACCGTGCTGTACAGACAGTAACTATTCAGCTCCCTTCATGCCATGTTTTTCATCGACTTCTCCGAGGAATGTCCACGACAGGATTGTGTGTGGCATGAATGGGAAGATTGGGCTCCTTGCAGCTGCAGCTGCGGGGGCGGCCAACAAGACCGAAAGCGCTTTGTGCTGCACATGCCAGAATCCGGTGGAAGACGCAGCTCGGATTGCATTGTTAGTTGCAGACTGAGCATGTTTCCCGTCAAGATCTATGATTCTGCTATAGTTTTCTATGACAAACATGTTGCTGCTATTGTGTTCGACAAGGGTTCTTCCACTGACTACTTGTTGCATCAAGTTGCCACAGATAGCTTGGTTTGAAAGGGCACTGTGTAGACATTTTGGGCCAAATTTTGGGCAGGCATCCCGAGTTGAGATTTACTTATATATTGCTAGCTACTCTGTGCTGCACCTTGTGCAGGTGGTTGTGGTGTTGACCAATTTCCGAACTCGTGGTTGATGATGTGGACAATCAGATCGGACGTGTTCAAACCACATAATGCTTTTCCATTCATTGAAACCATTTGTTGAATAAGAATGCTCAAGTGGTACGCTTGTCATTGTTTGGCATGTGGCCGGCGAGTAGTTCCAATGTGCATAGGTGAGATGACTCTGTTCTGAACCACGATGAGAACAATTACATACAACAAGCGACCGGCTGAACCAACACGTCACCAAAAGTCAAACTGTAAAGGCCTGACCTGATGCAATTCCATGCAATTCCCGCTGTTAACCTGATGCTCGCAGCATCCCCATACAACATTGATTGTGCTAGTTTACAACATCATACTTATTGTTTCTAATAGCTTCTTGTTACTACTAGTAAGGCACTTGTTACTACTAGCGATGCACTTGTTCCTAGTAGCTTATTGTTTCTAATGCCGGCCAAGCCAGGAGCTTCAAAGGCCAGAACCCAACCCAAGACCGGTACCCAGCTTGGCATCCTTATCTCCTCTGTATCCACATCGGTAGCTCTGTTGCGCCTGGGATGTTGCTGTTGGCTGTCCTGGGCTCATGCACACGTGCATTAGCGTTTCATGTATATAAGTTTAATTATATAGCACAGGTGTTGGGATTCGGGTTTGGCTGTGTTTGCACTTTGGAGTTGATTCTTTGCATTTTCCAGGTTGTGAGCCGAGTGACAAGATTGAGTTGCGGGCTTGCAACACTCACTCATGCCACTCGGACATGCTAGCGCATTTGTCAAGTCACCCCCCTTTGGTATGGCAATTTCTTGAGGTCATGGCGGAGGCTGTAGAGATGGCGTTTGGGGCGCTTGGAGCGTTTGGCGGGTTGCTCAGTGATTGACCTGACCGATGTATGTTCTTACTCAGTGTTCGCATTTCTCTGCTGCATGTGGTCTATCTCCTAAGGGCAGGCTGTTCAGCAACCTGTGATGGTGGTACCACGTACCGGACCCGCTGCTTGGAAAGAGAGTCCAGCCTTTTATATTGCCTGATTCCGCCAGTTGCTCCAGAAGATCGGTTTATACTGAGGAAGCATTCTTCAGAATGCAAGCGACTGTGGGTGCCCAGCACCTGGCAAGGCTCATGAGACAGGAATTTGCAATCTCAAGCCCGACACCCAAGACGTCTCTGATGGATTCTGATAGCAGCACATTGCAGACCAACGTTGCATTGGAGCGTCAGAACATTTTCTATAGTGGTTGCTATAGTCTAACCATTGAGACTACTCCACATTTAAGCCGCAACGCAGCAAAACAAGTTCTTTGGGAGTGGCAAAGGACAGGATGTTTGTCTTTGAGGTCGTGCTCTACACCTGCAGATTGCAAGATGACTCCTTGGACCAATTGGGGTCCTTGCTCTTCCAGCTGCAGCGACCTTTGTGATTCGGCAGCTCGGCTTGTTCGTGCACCAGCATAGCAGCTGAGGCAATGGCATCATGAAACGCGAGCGAAGCGTTGAGTCTTTTGGGACAGGCCGGTCTTTGACCTCCTATACTGGTTATTTAGGGGTGCTGAGACGTTGAACGCGTGTGCTTCTTCATTGAGAAGGTTCTGGCATTTGGTGCACGGGCTCTTTGAAGCAAGTGGAGCGCTGCAATCCTTCACCAGGTCGGGAAGAGCACAGTGAGAGATTTGCATTTCCAAGCGCCAAAGAAACCTACTAGCGCCCTTGCTACAAATAGCGATGCCCTTGTTACTACTAGCGATGCCCCTGCTACTAGTAGTGTTTTTGCCAAACCGACGCGTTTCTCTATTTGGGGGTGGGAGACGCAAGGCCAGGCGCCCACTGAGCAATGTGAGGGTGGCGATCCTGCTGCTCGGAATGCACCGGGGCTTCGCACTCCGCCTCGTTTTTTTAACGTTACTTTTTCTCAGACCTGTTTGCATGAAATGTTTATGGGCTGGGCGGCTGAAGTTAGTGAACACTTGTCCTTTTTTCAGGTCGATTGTGTCATGAGTGACTGGATGCCTTGGAGCCAGTGTACTGCAAGCTGCGGAGGCAAGGCTTTCAATTCGCAATTGCCCATCCGTGCAGGTCAGCTAAAAAGATTTGCATCCTAAACTGTGTAATTCTGCAAGAAGCGCTGACCTATCATATTGATGTGCAGGTGGTCAGGATGTACGGACGCGCAAGATCCTAAGACATCCTAAGTTCGGCGGGAAAAGCTGCGACGGTGGTCTGGCGGAGATGAAGGCCGAGCTCAAACGATGGAGAATCAACACCTGCTTCAAACATTTCATACCTTGGTCACAGAAATTGCCCCGCAGGAATGCAACCGCCACGCATGTGGTGGCCCAGAGCCTGTGGACTGCACGTACTCAAGTTGGAAGCAGTGGGGTGACTGCGACAAGTGCAACGGCCGCTTGGCATGTCATGCTTCAGCACGTGTGGACAGGAACAAGTTTGCGCAGACATATTGAGGAGAACCTCCAGATCCTCAATGTATCTAGATCCTCTTATCTCACATGCCTTGTTGTGAACCTGAGGCGAGCGATCCCGGGTGAGGCACACCAAGACCTGTTTTTGCATGGAGTGCACGGCCAAATTTGTCGCCTTTTCATCATTTTCCTTTGTCTGTTGATTGGAGGACCATCGACGCGTGGCCTACCAATGGCATGAATGCTCAGTAGTTTTGGATGGCCTGGGAGGAAAGAGTTCATTAGAACACGAAAACAAGGAATTGCTGCGCTCAAGAATTGCATTTCTTTGTGTTTGCATTCCACCTCTGCGGCATTGATGTTGTCTCTGTCTCACTAAGGTGGGAAGGAATGCGCACCGAAAGGAACGATGGAGATTGGGAGATGCCCGAGACGCTGCCGGGGAGAGAAGTTCTGCGAGTGGAGTGTTTGGGGTGAGTGGCTTTGCAGAAGGAAGTCTTTTACCCATCAACCCAAAAACCGGACTATTTACTGTATATACATTCAGTTTTGTGCAGTCTTTCTGACTGTGCTGACAAACAAGAGCACATCAGGCAGCTTCAATCGTTTAATCATGCTTGCTCGACCCTTAAGGTGGAGCGACTGCACTGTGACTTGTGGAAAAGGTGGGAAGCGACGCAGACGTCAGGGGCTCACAGCATCTCACAGCTATTGCTATCACAGTTCCAAAACTGTGAGACCATCACGAACTGCAGTAAATGCAATATTGCCGAAATCACGGTCTCACGGGAAAGTGGCACAGCTCGTGACTCAAACTTTGCTTGAAACTGAGGTCGACGCTTGGAGCTAACGCCGCAAGCACGGAACGAGCTCCCTGATTATGTAGCGACACTGCAGCCGCAAGAGGAACAAGCTCATCGTCAAACCCAGCAGCTGTGATTGTGCAGGCCAACTTCTGCACACCATTTTTACCAACACTTGGATAGTTTGCTAAGGAACGTGGTGGCAAAGTTTGGCACACTACGGGCTCATGCGCAGGTGGGGCTGGCGATGGCTCGGTTGATCGTTTTGAAGCTTTTCACGCGCCTTTGTATTCTCGGGGGGTTCCCGCTCCCGCACAATTATTTTTACAGAGACACCGGATGACACAGTCACAGTTTTCAACTTTGACCTGCTCAGGACCTCGAGTCACATCAAATGGCAGAGATTGTGACGTCCTTTGTAGCTGGATGCGTTTTCCTGAGCACTATCCTTCTAGGTGCCTTGGCCTTCAGCATTCGCAGGATAGAGGCTGATCAGAGCTTGTCGCAGGCAACTTCATTCATTTCGCCCTGCGTTCATGCATGCTACGAAAAACACTAAGCCTGCCAGAGGGTAATGGCATCATACGGCTAACAGTGGCATGAAGAGCCAGGTGAACCAAACCAACATGCACTTTCGTTTGTTATATAGAGCCCGCAAAATGTCAGCATCTTGACCGTCAACTGTCGCAGGCACTCTGCTTCCCATTAGAGTAGCCAACCGACGCACAAGCTTGTCCACTCCGGTCTGAAAGACAGAGAACACGACAGTGCTGCCAGTTACACCTCTCGTGGTAAGAGCCAACAGCAGAGAAAAACTCAGACTAAGACCCAAGTGGTCCAACTTGCTAAGCGAATCTAAGCGAACGGTGGATGCTGTAGAGAATAACATCGAGCATCAGCGACAACTTTGCCATAATTTGTTTATTCTTTTGTCATTTTTCTTGCATTGCTTACCTCATATTTCCTGATACTTGTTGCCCAGTGCTACGTGCCTGGCCCCGGGGACGGACACCCCGGACGGCTCAGCTGGGATACCTTCCAGTAGAGGAGGCGACTTCGGCCAGTGGGCCAGCTTGCAGATTCTTGGAAGCCTTTTTGTGGCCTTTGAGAGTTTGCAATATACTTCGTAGGACATTTCACTTAAGGGCCATGTTTGGTTCACATTTGCAGGCGTGATCGTTGCAGATATTTCCAGGTGCGACCTGTCGTGACTGTTCGGAGCTTCTACGGCTTGTTTCATTGAGATTGTTTTGTCTCCTGGGATAGGTACGGGACGTGCAGAGGGCAGCTGTTTCGCTGCATGAATGCCTCCTGACATTTAGGCAATTCACGATTTGATACTATCCATTGTCCATTGTTGTTGAGGAGCAGTTCGTCGTTGAAGGGGAAACACACAAAAAGACAGCATTCTCGCTACTCGCAGAATTGGTTGGAGACAAAAAACATCACCTTGCAGCCCTGAAGCTGCAGTCTCACCTGTGCATTTCCGTGGTCATATGGCATCATGCACAAGACCGGAATGACCACGAGCAGATGAAAGCTGGACTGCCAAATCATGGCCACAGGATGTCCAGAATTTTTTTGGCGCGACACACTAAGATTTGTTTGCGCTCCTGCTTGGGTAGAATCCTGACCCTGCCAGGCCAAGACCTTGGAGGCTTCAGAAACCAAGCCTCCCTGACATAACCTGGATGGCAGACGTAGGGGCTTTCGGACAAGAGTGCTTCTTGGCAAGCTTCGGGCCCGGATTTCCTCACACCCCAAATAAGTGCCTGTCAAACTCACCACCTCCTTTAGAAAGAACCGTGTAGTAGCAAGGAATGCTGCTGATTGTCCCACTTAGATTCCATTGCACTCCTGGCTTGAGTGCCCATGTGGTTTCACACGGCCAAAGAGCGTGTTCTCAGGTTGGGTTGCAAGTTTCTCAAGTATTTCTCAAGTATGACATGCTAATGTGTTTTTGCTTACTTAATTTATTGTCCTGTTCGTGTTCAGTGTTTATTGAGAGACACAAACCCAATGTCACCGCAGAAAGCTAAATCGCTGGAGTGAAGGTCTCAGGATGGTACGGTTAGCAAAATGGCAGCGCCGTAAGCCACGTGCACAAAGTGTCAACACGGGGATTGTAGGGCCGCGGGGCATTTTTCCCGTCAAGCGCGCAGGTGCCATCGTGATCGTTGCGATTGTGCCCTCAGGCGTAGTCAGAGGCTTAAATACTTAAGGATTTGCACAAGTATTGGTGCAAAACGTTCATGGCGGGAGCGATGGCGTTTCAAGGAGACTTGATACTGAGCGCCCTGCCTGAAATTCCACCTGCCAGAATTCGAAAGCACACGGGCTCTGTGTAATCGAAGGGTTCTGCGAGAAAGCCGGTCCTCTGCGAGAAGAAACACTGTTCATGATTGCGAAGTGTTGCCATCATTTTTTGCCTCATTCTTTGGCTCCAACGGTGCCTGTTTCGGCCAGCGGCCGCTGAAAGCAGCTCTCTCTCCTGCAAAGCAGTGAGATGGCGCTTTGATTGGTGCTGGTTGTCAGGAGTGACCCATCGGAATCACAGCTGATTGTACAGCTGATTTGTACTGCTCATCAGCTGGGATGGTCATAGGAATTCTGGCCCAAATAGTCTGGAAGGGCCCCACAAGATGGGCGTAGCTCTCCCGATCGCCATCGCAACCAAAAGAGACTTATAGCCTATAGCGCTTGTAGCTGCTTATTCTTGATTCCAAGTTTGTTGACCTTTCATTCAGCTGACCCCTGTACTACAGCAGACCCTCATTCTTTGGGTCAGTGGGCATTAATTGTAATCATGTCAGCACGTAAACACGTATTTCTGAATATGATCTCCTCAGGCCTCGGTTGGCTGCATGAGGGGGCTTTCTTTGGAAGTGCAGCTCAAGCTATTTCTTCTCCACATCAGAGCTAGCAAGAGTGCATTTTTACACTTGCTGCTGTTGCTGGTTTCTAGTACCTGTATTTGTATTAATACAACATAATGCAACATACGCGCCACGGTATATAGGCAGAACACTTTCTTAGATGCATCGACTTGCACCCTGAGCCGGGGGACAGTTCTCGACAAGTCTTTACTTTCGAAATAATGTGCATGGAACAAGACAACAAGACAGCTAATGTTGGATACTTCTCAGTAATCAGGTTGCAACAAATCCAACATAATCCAACCAATTTGCTGTCAAAGAGGCGCAGGAAGAGTATTGTCAAAATATTTTTGGTGCAGCTGGCTATGTCGCAGAGCGTGAGTGTTTCGGAATTGTTTGGAGAATACGAGGCTGACTTCGAACGGTTGTGCCACGAGGCAAATGAATTCCTCGAATCTGCTAAATCGGAATCCAGTGGCCGCTCAAAGCAGTTAGCCACAGCTGAGCGCCGGTTGGTCGAGGCTGAGCAGGCCCTGAAACAGATGGAGCTTGAAGCTCGAGCCATGCCACCGGAGACTCGGCAGAAGCTTCAAGAGAAGATAAAAAGCCACAGACAACGGATAGCCGAGCGCCGGAAGGAGAAAGATGCCATTAACCGAAGCGCTTTATTTGGAGAAGTTGTGGGGAAAACCGCAGACGAGCACGGGAGAGCTGAGGACATGAATGAGTCCATGCTTGAGGCCTCACGAAAGCTGGCTGAGGCAAAGCGCACGGTGCTGGACTCCGAGCAGATTGGTATTGATGTCATGGGTGATTTACGACTTCAGCGTGAGGTGATTGTCAGAAGCCGTGACAACATGGGGAAAGCTGGGCAGAACTACAGCATGGCTGGGAAAACGTTAGAGGGAATGCTCCAGAGGGCAGACCAGAATCGCAAAATGGTTTGCTTCATTGCTGGTTTGATGCTGGTGATGTTGATCATCGCTTTCTATTTCTTGGCTACCGGTGGATGACATGCAAGCTGGCTTGCGTCTCGCAAAAGTCTTGTGAAGCTGATGAAGCGAAACTACCAAAGTACAACTTGAAGCTGGGAAACTGGTTGGTAGTCGGGCAGCACTGTTGTGAATGTGTGACGATTCCGCCGCTTCCCAGCTCTTATTGGCAGAACGTGCAATGCATGCATGCATGAAGCATTGCGTGAATAGATGTGAGTAGTCTTGCAGGAGCAGTGATGCTTGGGACACGAGTCTTCTGGTATCAAATATCACTGATGAAAGATGGTCCACGGGGAAAACACAATCAAGACAGGTCAAACAATGTAGGCACACACGCACAATCGCACACACACACACAGACACATAATCACATATATGTCATATGTCACACACACATATATATATATATACAATTTAGTATATGATGTTATTTTTCCATTTTGGCTGATTGGCAAAAATCATTCGACACAATTCGCATATAACGAGGCTTGCGCAAGGCCCTCTGAACAATCCGAAAAGGTCACCATGCCAGCCACACATCATCAGGACACCGAGATATCATATGGCCCTCACCACCACGAGCGTTTAGTTTAGCTGCTGCCATCAGTGCATTTCGAGCCTATGGCATTTGCAGCCGGGGACCCCAGGAGATCCAGACAACAACAAGTCAATCCATCAAGCCAGGTGGACATCTTCGGTTTAGTTAAGTTGCTCTGCTTAAGTTTTTCTTGCTCCTGCCAAAGTGATCCTTGTGCCAATGTCACCCATTCGGTTCTAAGTCGAGACTTGGACCCTATTAGGCGCGAAATTCTGTCTACATCAGGAATTTGAGTTCCCACCTTAGCGTGTTGAAACGATCGTTGGTCAGATAAACCTTCAGAAACGTTGGGTGTATACTGAATATCAGCCCCTTCTCACCGAGGCCCTCAAGTCACTGAGGATGTCATCCGAGAAACCTTTGCGAGACTTGGACAGAAGCCCGAGAAGTCTGAGAAGCTTGCAATGTGATGTATAACTCAATCTTGACATAAACTACGTACAGCTGCGCACAGTGCCGCGTGCCCATTGCTCCAGTGGAACGCAGACGCACCATGGCGCACCACTTATACAAACTTCAAAAAATCGAGGAGCCATTTCATGAAGGCCCAGGCTTCCTCAAAGAAGCCTGAGCCCTTCTGCGTCCAAGCCTATGAAGCTGCTTACCAATAGCATCTAATAGCTTACCTACTTGTTAGCCTCCTTTTAGCAGCATACACCCCCAGGCTTTTAAAAGCACATTTCAATACACGTCGGCAATATTTGCACCAGTGCCCAGCCACCAAGGACCTGCGATGCAATCGAGAGAGCCTGGAACTTTGGTCTTGTTTCCAGGAAAGGAGTTAAAAAAAGAATTGATCGCTTTTCGCAATGACAGACAAAACATGTGCTTCCAACACCGTGGCTGGGTGTGTGTGTAAGGAGGTAAAGAGTGGCATGAGATTGTGAGATGCAAATGGGATGCAGCTGTTTGCATGACAGACTGAACTGAACGCAGAGACTCAACTGCTCCTGTAGGTTTTGTTCAGATCCTTTCAGGGGAGGACTGGATGATGTGGAATGTTTTGGAATCGAGCGAACCAGAAGTCAAGAAGCCAATAAAAGGTTCCAGCAGAAAGCCGCACCGTTTACGCGGCAGTCTTTACTGCACGAGGACAACAGAATTCTTTGCACAGCTCGACTTCGCAACATCCAAGGGAGTTCTGGAGGCTGTGTGGTTTAAGGTTGACGGAACGTTCCCTGAATTTGTGGAAGCCGCATCTGATTAATTTTCTTGAGGCGCATCAGATGAGTGGCACCAAGCTCTTGGGGCAGCCCGTTGAGGCATTGCTCCTTCAATCTCCGGGGCTTTGTTTGTTTCATTGATCGAGTTCTTAACTTACAATAGACGGTCAAGCAACTGTAAGACAAGCTTCCTTTAGACAAACTATTTGGCGAGATGTTGAATGTTCTTTGAGGGTGTTGAAAACGCAAGCTAGCAACGAGTCAGGCAACCCAAATCATCCCAAATCAATGGATCCAGAAGGGTATGCTAGGGCTGGGGGCCTCCCGCGTGGTCTGAGTTTGCTCACTTCTTTTTGCGGGGGGAAGGGGCAGAGGAGAGGGTGCGAGAGATGGGCTGTGGAAAAGAGACATCGTAGGCTTCAAATTGCAATGAGTGCAATGATAATGCTTTATACAATGTTCCTGTGCTTGTAATTTAATTTGCACAGGGAGCCCCATCATGGCTATTTAACTGGCAACAGGTAGGTGCACCCTATATTGGCTTGTACCCAGCATAGATGTTGAGTGCAGTGGGCTCGGAACTACTATATACAAGTGTTTGAACTTCGCCACTTGCTCTAGTCTGCCTTTATCGAGGCATCTGGCTTTACTTGCTATTTAGCATCCCCCTTAGTAGGCAGGTCTTGATCCGAAAATGTTGGTTCATGGCCTGTTTGCACAGATCTCGGTCATGGACCCGGGCTCCAAAGACATGGGCAGGAAGGCGCTGCGGACAATCAAACTTGACTCTTCTACGTAACATTATGCTGATGCAGTGGTCCTTCTGGCAATGTAAACGTGCAAGAATCTTGTGAGTCTTGTGCAGCTTTGCGTGGCAGATGTGGAATGTGCAAAAGTCTTGGGAGTCAGTGTGCGGAGCTATGCTGCTTCCAATTCTTTATTAAATTTGAATGTATATATTCGACTGAAGATGACTGAAGTACTGCATGCCGTACGTACTATTAATAAGCCACCCAGAGGAAGTGGATCAATTATTTCACAGAACTCCCCACCCCTTGCCTCCTAGGCCATCGTGGAGAAAAGAAGATGCGACCGGTCCCCTTTACTTTAAGATGCAATCTAATCCTGGACTTGTAAAACAGAGGGCCTTTAGAAAAGAGTCGCAGCTTCTTTTTTTACACCTGGACGTCACTACCCCGAACACTACGTAGGCCAAGAAGCCTCTTCATTCTTGAGCCTTAGGCTTGAACAATAAGACTGATGATTGTGTCTAAATACGCGACATGATAAATTCTGCAAATGCTCGTCGGCTCTTTGAACATTCTGCTTTAATTGTAACGACGCGCTATCAGAGTCAGCCTTTTTGGATAAGACGTTGCTCCTAGAAAAGGCTTGTGAGACGACATGAGGATACCCTGGCCTATTTGCCACGAAAGCTAGCCTTAGCTAGCTGGAGTTGCTCTTGCTTTAGCAAGTTAAGTGACGGGGTGGACGCACCTCAGAAACCTCAAATAATTGATTAAATCAATCTTATGGACCCCCCCCCCCCGGGGGTTCGACTCCCCCCCTGCGCGCGGTGAGCGGGACCACCAAGCAGCTGCAGCACACCAAGCATCTGCAATTTACCACCAAGCAGCTGCAGCAAACCACAAAGGAGCAGCAGCAGCAGAAGCAGCAGACCCAGAGCAGCAGCAGCAGCAGCAGCAGCAGCAGCAGCAGACCACCCAGCGCCAGCAGCAGCAGCAGACGACCCGGCGCCAGCAGAGCACCCAGCGCAGCAGCGCCCAGCGCAGCAGCGGCAGCGGCAGCAGCAGCAGCAGCAGCACCAGCAGCAGCAGCAGCAGACCACCCAGCGGCAGCAGCAGCAGCAGCAGCAGAGCACCCACCGCCGCAGCAGCAGCAGCAGCAGCAGCAGACCACCCAGCAGCAGCAGCAGCAGCAGCAGCAGCAGAGGACCCGGCCCGGCTAGCTTTCGTTCACCCCCTCTGGCCTCAAGTGCTCACAGCAAGCGGTTGGCAATTTCGTTTTTGGTGCAGAATCTGATTTTGGCAATGGCTGTAGTTACCACCTGTATCGATTCGCTTTAGCACACGCATAGGACAGCGGATTTTTGCACCCTTCTCCTTTCAAACTTTCAATGTTTACTTAGGCATGAAAATAAAGCAAAGCAAGATCCCATTCCAAGACACTGAAGACAATGAACCCTGTTAGACCACGAGCAAGCTCAAACATTATATATGGGTTCAAGCAAACCAAGCAGTCGACCGGTCGAAGCAGGGTGTCATTTCCGATGCCAGACAGTGACCTCGCAAGGTAAAGCTGCCTTTTGCTACTTAGATGATGACATGTGGCTTCTCTTAGATAAGCCCCTCAGGAACCTAGAAGACAGTGCCAACCAACCTACGTGCGAGCGAGCGGACGGTTCAAGCATTCAACCAACCAAGCGACGAACTCAATGTGAACAACAAGCCTCCCTTCCGGCGACGCCCTTTCTCAAGTCTTCGACATATACAGACGTGGATGCGATGTCACATGCTAAGGCCCGAAGACCAAGAAGAGACTACCAGCACAGAGCCGCAGGGAGTTCAGGCGGAGTACTTCCGGCGGCTGCCTCAGGTCGAACGTTGAGTTTTTCTTAGCTCGGAACAGGATCATGAGATGCCAGCTGTGCTTATTTAGGCAGGTCAGGTTTCAGGCTTTGCTCGCAGCCCTGGACCTCTCAAGCGCTCCCGGCACAATTGCACTTGGCAACATGGTGCTCACCTACTGGGAGAAATGGAACATGGCAGCTTGTTGGCAATGATGCCGAAAAGTGTTGGCTTGTGCGGCAGTGCAGCATGGGGCCAGCAGTGAGGTGTGGCTGGCAGCGAACTTCTACATTCATTTTGGCTGGGAAATGAGACGCTTGCTAGCACAAAGGTGTGCAGTTCACGGGAAGCTTTGTGAAGCTGTGGTCGTCTTTTTGATTTGGTTAACGCCACAAGATTCCAGAGGATGCCCAAGGTCAATGCCTAAGGCAGTTTTGGACAGCGGTTCTGCAATGTTCTGCGCACTCAAGGCCTCCTCGGCTTCTTTGACTATGCTGAGTGGAAGAACGGGTCTCCTGAATGCAGATGCACTTAAACTTGAAGCCTCTCACTGGCACTGACGATCTGCACGAAATGGTTGCTGCACCTTCCACCACACACTCTGTTTTGCAATTTCAATACTGTAAATAAAATTCATCTATATAGATCCCGCTATCACATTTTTCCAGGAATATCAGGAATACTTTAAATTTACTGTAGGACAGGCCTATCTCGACATTTTCCAGAGTTGACTTTGTTTGAGAGATTGCCTCTGCCGTTCGACTGGGACTAGGACTAGGTCATACGAGTGGACTCAGTCACCTGGTTACCGTTTGCGAGGTTTAAGCCTTGGAACTTCTTATGCGCGACCTTCAGTTCATATGGAAACTATGACCGGCGTTCCTCCTTTGCATCGGGGGATTCATGATGTCAATCAAAGATATTTATAAAGTGAAGAAAGACCGAGAAAAGGAGAGAGAGGGAGAGAGGGAGGGAGTGAAGGAGGGAGAGGGAAAGAGAGTCAGGGAGGAGCGACCTCTGTACCAAACCAAAGTCCCTAAACCTAAACCTGTGTGGAAGATGGAAGGCTTTTTGATTCACAAAATATAACAAAAGAGCTTGCATTGACAAGCCATTCATGCCTGCCCTTCTCTTGCCCATTCAGGGCTCTCCATGTCCAATGCATGTGCTTGTCAATGCGAACGTGCCACAGGCTACAAACTCAAGCCGCCAGCCGACTATCAAGGAACAAAGGCCAGCATCGACAAAGCTCCGCGCTTAGAAACAAAGTTGTTGAAGCCCAAGCCATGTGTTTCCGCTTTGGACTTGTAACCTTCTGGTTTGCAAGTGGATCTCGCACCCAACTGACTAGGTTGTGCTGGCGGTGGAGGTTCCTGCAGGGATCGTTGACGGTGCTCTTTGCCTTCTGTGGCTTAAGGCGTGAGTGTTGTGGGGGATTTTGAGTGTTCAACTCCGATGGCAGTGTGGATTCGCTGGAGCAATGCCATGTGGCTGAGGGATGTCGCAAGAGTTTTCGAAAACTCCCACTCATGTGCTTGCAGGGCATTTTGGACAATGCCTGGTACAGCCGCACACCTGCAATGATTGTCTAAGAGTCTAAGTGTCAATTCAATGGGCCTGCAAAAAGGCCTTAGATTAGCCTATGGCCTATGTCTAGGAGTCTAGCGGCTTCGACTGTGTCGAACGTCAACCCGCAAAACCCAGGATGGCCCACTCAGCTTGTCGTTAGTGCCCTTCACGCTTTTGGCACTGTGGTCTTTTGGGCTGATGAACTCGTACCTGGTTCCTTTGCGGCAGCTTTAGCCGATCGTTTAACTGTCGCGCTTTTCATCCATGGCTTCTTTGGCCGGAATTGTGATTGAGGTTGGATGAACTGGTACAAAGGCCCGGAAAGACCAGATCATGACCTCTAGCACGACACATCTTGGACCTCATGCACCGATTTCAGGATGCAACACAGATTGTGATCACGCATGATGCATTACAACGAGGGCAGCATGTTCACAAGCATTGGCATCAATTCAGTGGTCCTGGGCATGCTTTTTGAGGCAATGGCTGGAAATGGACGCACACCGACGGACCACGAAACATCCATTGGTGGTGGGCATTCATTGGCTGGCTCCTAAGGAACTACAAACCTGTTGTGATTTTGCTCCTGCTGGTGGGTTCTTGGAAGCGCTAAACACATGACCGAGCTTTGAGCATTGCGTATTGCTAGAGCATTTGGAAGGCGTTGAATTGCGAGGGACAGGTGGTGCTCATTTGCACCCCAAGGTTCCAACATGGTGTGGGTTGTGGTCCCAATGATGTACTGCAAAAGTGCGGCTCAGCTGAAAATGTTGGATTTGGTGGCAGACAAATGATGACCCTAGAGTACATCATGCAGCATCAGTAGAAGCAGACTAAGCTAACGGGCCCATTCTTAGCATGCAGGCAAAGACACCTTTCGCAAAAAAAAGCAGAACTTTCTTTCTGAGAGCAGTTTGTTTTTTTCATGAACCACCACAAGCTTGGCCGCTTGGCCTTAGCTTCCGGAAAGCTAAAACAGGCTGAAACCATCTAAAACCTATTTCTGACTCTTCGAGGAAACATTTCGACGTTTTGAGAACGTTTGCCTTTTTGACCTTTTGAGCCGAGTTCTTTTTTGCAAAGAAGTTTGGACTTTTTGAGTTTGAGTTTGGACTTTTCAGAAAAAGCTCGGCTTTCTGATAAGGGTGTAGGCTCCGATGCTGTGGACATCTCGACCTTTCAAGCTGAAAGGCCGACTTTCAGACGCCGGACGCTACTAGTAGCAAGGTGCATCGCTACTAGGGGCTCCTGGCCTTACTACTAGGAACAAAAAGCTAGTAGGGACAAGAAAATACTAGGGACTCCTGGCATCGCTACTAGTAGCAAGGACGCTACTAAAACGCTCCTGGCCATACTACTAAGGAACAAGAAGCAGACTTTGCACAAATCTTTCTATCTTTGTCCTCGTGGGGTTCCTCACCTTTTCCAAACACACTTTCACTCGAAAGTTCTTGCTCAAGCTCTTTTTGGTGTGGAGGGAGCTCATATACTTTTGGAACACAATAGGCGCAGACTTGTATAGACTTTCAGACTTTTTCATGACTTTTCTATTTTGGAGTTCTTTCTTTCTCAAGTTGGCCGTGTGGCGCTGTGCATCACACCAGCATGTTCAAGCAACGGAATTCTATATGTACTCAGATGCCGTGCATGGTGAGCACGTTTGCGTGGAAGCGTCAGGTGTCAGGAGCCATTCAAAGTCCATTCCATCCCGTTTAATTGAACTTTATAGTTTGACAACTTTGGAGCCGTATTCGCGTCCTTAGATCATCATTTTTCAGTTTGCCCGTCAGATCCTTCGAGACAAATGTGACTTTTCACAACTTTCGATGTTTCAGATATTGTTCGACAACTGAAAGCAAAAACACAACAATTTTGACTTGTTTTTTCGACTTTTCGCACTGCTCCCGAGAATGAAGGGGGGCCATGCTTTGCTTCCACAGACAAGCCCTCGAAGACTCACGGGGCACACACTCACACGTATACCGTATACCCTATCATATTCAATATGCCGTTCCGCGATGTTCTGTGAAAGGACTGCTAGCCAAGATTTGAGTGCTTGTTGCTTGTGACACGTGGGTTCTTTGAGGCGATTGATGTGATGAAGCCCGCCCTGAAGACACTTTGCTAAGCGCCTTGTCACAAACACCAACGGTCAGCTGGGTGACTTTCAATGATTTGCATTACTTGTAGCGCCAGCATGTCTCATTTGCTTCTTGGGGCGCAACTCCAGCCAAGCGCCATCGCAAGGCGTAGCGCTGGGAGTTGAGATCCATGGCCCGCCGGTAGGGCCAGCTCCGACGCAGTTTACATGGCGCTGGAGCTGAATTTTCGGCAATGGAGCAACAGAGAGATGCTCCACGTGTGCTCGGCCACGCTTCCTTCAAGCGGGGGCCACGAGCTGAAGTGGTTTTAATTTTAGGCCTACGGCTGTTGCCGTAGACCCGTAGAAGATTGTAGGAAGTTTAGTGATTTGTGCACGGGTCCACAGTTTTCTCAAAGTATTTTCATAATCACAGTTTTCTTGTCAGAGATTCGTCCAGATGCAATCGGTGGAGTGGGGCCTTTGCTTCAGTGTGCCAACCGAGAAGACGGCGTGTTGAAGTGGCTTGTTGCTTCCGGCGTGACAAAAGGTCCGTGCATGGTTCGAACATTAGGGGCTGTCCTGCGAACATTGCCGAGCACTTGTTCTGATGAGGCGCTTCAAGGAGGCGGAGGAAGACAAGCGCCTGAGAACTGCCGGTAGCCAAGCACGCACGGTCAGTCCTCCAAAGTTCCTCATGTACTCTTGCGGATTTTTTTTTTTGCAGCCCCTTAGTTGGCAAGATGCCCCCCAAAAGCACATTCTTCGAAATATGCAACTAGAAGTTGCACATTGTGTGGAAAGCATGCCTAGGTGCATATTGCTGGTTTGGCGAAGGAGGTGCCCATAAAGACTGGAGAGGTTTGACAAGTACATAAAAAGACTGTACTTGCCTGGGCAGGGGGCTAAACATTTTCTACCTATAGCTATATAATTACCCACATCGAATTTGTGGTTTTCGGTGCGCACACGTGCAATCACACACACACACATAAGCGCATAGGCATACAACAGCATACAACAGTATTTGTATTTATTTGTAAGGTGTATGAATTACTGTAGATGAAGCATGCAGCCCCCCAACTGGATCAATGAAGCATGGCCACCGCCAACCCCAGCCCGAAACCGCGCGTACTACATAACACAGGCCACAGAAGAAGATGTGAGGCCGCTTTGTGAAAGTTGGTGTGCTTTGCAGAAATTGTTCGCAGCACTGCCAACTAGACTTCAAGTGGCTTGTATTCTAGTCTTCTATAACGAATTCAGGACACATGCGCAGCTTTTCAGGCTGTGCTTGAAGCAGATGTCTGCGCTTTGTGTGTTTCTACCAGCTGTCCGCGCTTTGGCTCATCTTGGCTCACAGCCTCGCAGCTGCTCGAAGAGCAGTGTGGAAGCCTCAGAGTTGCTGCATTGCTTGTCGTTGTCGGTGATAGGGGGTAGGACGACGATAGCCCTTGTCAAGTTGAGGATATCGCGCTGGATCTGTTACTGTGCGAAAGTATGCTAGAAGTTCTAGCTTGATATGCTTTGCTTCGCATGCTGTGCAGCTCCAGGTGCAGGCCCAGCATGCCGTTTGTACCGATCTCGAGCCGCAAGCCTCATGCACTCCTGCTGGATCATGACAAGGATGCAGCTGCTCCATGCTGCTCCTGAAAGCGCTGAGAGCCGACAGAGAGCAGCTACAAAGCCATACTAAGCTCATAGTAGCTATGGTGACCCTGCCTGCATTGCACGTTGGCCAACGCAGCCAGGACCGCATCCGTGCTCAGATGCAATCCAAAGATGAAGCAATGGGCTCAGTGAGGCACAGCTTGCGATATGGCATCAATAGGCCAATGTGGCACCAAGGAGAGGCACCCTGTTTCACCAAACATGCACCATGGTTTTATCATGTTTATCATATGTTCATCTCATGATGTACGATGTACCATCCATCTACTGTAATGTTTAATATTATGTTCCTCACTTGATCCCCAAAGCTGAGGCAAGCGTGGCGGAACATTATGGCCTAGCGCCAAGTTCCCGAGGCTACCGATTTGGGAACCACCCAATGACTCGCGGCCCCGTCAGGCTGGGAGACGAGTTGAACAAAAGCAATCTAAAAACCAAGCCACCAATGAGTTTCAATCAAGCAAGATAAACAAACAAAACAATTGGGGAGTTTGCAGAGTTTGCATGCTTGAGTTTTGCGTCCATTGCATGATATTGCAAATAAAGACTGTAGCCTACGATTGCAACTCGGATCATAACTGCATTTGGGTCGTCGGTGATGTGGTGATGTCGAGCAGCACACAACTGGGCAGTGTGATGCGTGTGAGAGTGAGCATTGCCCTACATGTTGAGTGGGGAGTGATATGCAAAATCGACCCGACATTACGGTGCAATCACCCAGTACCTAGTCAGACTCTAGTCCGTCCGAACTCTAGACATTCCTCATGCCAGGGGGCCGGAGGTGCCTTTCAAGGACCTGCGTTGGCTTATTGGTTGTTCTCAGTTTTCGCCACAAACCGGCTCGCTCCATGTTCTCAAGGAGGCTCTTACATTAGTTTACATTCAGGTTCATTCAGGCTCCAGAGGTGAAGTAGAACAGAGCATCCAACATCCTTGTTTGATTTAGTTGAGTTCCCGTAGCAAGTACAGCAAGTACACAGTCAGTGCAGCCAGAATGTTCTTTGTTTGGAGGAGGCAACGCGACATTGGAAGCCTTCGGAGGTTGAGCGCGAGGTCCGGTTCTTAGACCTTTGGCTTTTTGGCTTCGTTTAATCCAGCTGTTCAATCCTTCCTCGCGCTCAGGGGCCAATGGCAAAGGTGGATGTGAAGCAAGCCAAAGTTGGTGCATATTGGGACTGCAATCCGGTTTGATTTATGACATTCTATTGTCGGACCCAGGCCAGGCCCCTTCCATATCCCGTGGCAGGACGGCTCCCATGTAAAGCTTGCAGCCCTTCGCAATTGCCAGTCCTCTCCAGCGTTGCAGCAGTCAGCTGCAGAAGTTATGCAGGCGCGTATGCATGTATGGCATCCATCCAATCTGCCACTCTTTATTAAAGACACTTAACAGCTCTGAAGGGACACAATTGCTTTGGGCCAGAAATTCTTCGCCATTAAACTGAGCTACGGTTCATCTCAATAGGCGTGCCACCCCTTGACTACAGAGCTCCGGCGATGGGAGAAGCTTGCCAAGGTGTTGGCTAGCGGCTATCACATTTGTTGCGAACTTTGTAGAGTCGTTCACAAACAAAGAAGAATCAGCGAGAATCGTCATAGCCAGTTTCATAATATCTATCTTTGCCCTTTGCTGCATTCCGGGGGTGCAAGGCATGTTGGATCAAGTTCAGCTTGTGCGGGCAGGTGACTGAGAGAGGGGAGATCAATGAGGCCGAGCAGCGGAACGCACAGCAGAATCACCTTTGGATACAGTCCCGTGGAACTCTTTCGCGTGGAGAAAAAGCTACTAGTAGCAGGTTGGAGGCCATCGCTATTAGGTTGGAGGCCATCGCAAATAGTAGCAAGGTATTGGGACAAGTTTCCTTTTGTTTTTGGTTCAGAGATGTTGCATCAAAGTAGGACGTCCAATCTTCAATGGCAGCGAGCCGAAAGCTGTGCCAAGCTGGCGTGCGGCCAAAACCAGTTTTTGCAGGAGGACTTGCTTGCACCTGAGAGCTGCAAAAGTGTCATAATGGCAGTTGCACCAGCAGCAAGTTGCACACGTGGCAACTCCTTCAGTGTGAACCAGGTGAACTTCCCCAAATATATGCTGATCAACAACTGTACCTCGGCTTTGTGACGAGACCCGCGTAACAAGAGCTCAGCCATGCATGAATTGGATTATACACATATATATATATATATATAGTAGTGTTAGCCTGACAAGCGTGCCAGGTCACCTCAAGCAGATGGACCTGCAACGATATGCTGACCAATGTGCTGAGGAGGCGGACTTCGTGGGTCATGATTGTGATGGTTTGCGAGTGCTTGGTTGCCCGCAAGCCTGACGGTATGTGAAAAGCAATGCCGTTTCTTCCACATTATAAGGTCTCCTTTACCATCTTTTCCAACGCAACCGGCAACACCAATTGGCTAGAACACGCACCTTACAATCCTTTTGTTATTTGTTTTTGTTTGTCAATTTTGCCCGACACACCATGCACACAGCTATCGTGGAAACTCCTTTGTTAAACTGAAGACTCCAGTGAGCCTGCCAGTCAGCAGTCCAAAGAATGTTGGTGAACCTCGTGTGAACGTGTTTGGATTCCAGGTGAAGCCAGATTTGCCAATGGCTCAAGTGAGCCTGGCGAGAAGGGGTGAAGCCAGCCCCAGCAGCTCAGTGAGGACGGAAAAGCTTCAAGCTGGCTTGCAGATGGCCATTGCCCTGAAAAGAAAAAATTGTTGGCAAACATTTTTCACATCACACACCATGCTTTCCAGGATGCAAGAGCCCTCTTGGGGTGCTCCCAAGTTGAAGAACCATGATCAGGACCTGCAGTGAAAGGTTGTAAACTGCCGGACGTGTGTTGGATCGTGGAGGCGGCGCCTCGAAGAGGCAAACGTTGGCAGGAGGAGCCTTGCTTTGCTGGTAATGCCATGCCTTCTGGACGTGCTAGCCGCACCTCAGCCTGGCTGCGGATGGGATAAGCTCCAGTCAGCAAAGACCTTTCGACCGTTTCAGGACAGAAACTCTATATTATATATATATATGTATATTATATAGATTCAAATTTTACGTAGGCTGCAAAAATGTTGTCCACACCAAAATGTAAACCAGTACATTTGGTCAATTCTTTATTGCGCGATGGGCCACATCAAATCCAACAGTCCTTTTTTGCAGGAGGCAGCGCAGGAAGCTGGCATTTAGCCAAGTCCTGTGCGAACGCTGCCTTGCACAAAAGTTTGCCTGACAATCCAGGCAATGTAGGTTTTTAAAGTGTTGATATGGGCAACGAAGTGCGGAGTTGGCAGCAGTACTTGTAGGAAGCTTTTGCCCACATCATCACTTTGCTCGGCGTTTCACAGCCAAATGGAAGATGATGAAGCCTACGCATAGAACGTGTGTCGCACCGATGGTGCAGAGGTTACCCGTTATCTCACGGCAACTTGCTCAGCCCAGTCACGACCTTCCCAACCTATTCTGGGGTCCGTGTCTTTAAATTCGGATGAGCTTCTCGCTTGCACCACTTGCATTTGGTCTCACTTCACTGGGATTCCAAACAGGAAGGCCTTTGGTCAGCTTGTGCAGAAAGGACCTTGCTGAAATTTGCATATCACCAAATGGCTGAAATGATCGCGCGACCTTCTGCCAGCCAGGGTCATATGCAAGCAGTTTGGGCAAGTCGAGGCCCTCCGCATGGACAAGGCATGTGCCACATGTGCTGATATGGTCTCGTTTTCAGGCCTCTAGACTAGTTCTGTAGAGGTAATTTTGATTCAGGACAATGACGGGGAAAGCTTTGCTCTTGTGGAATTCAAGGAGAGAGGCGCGCTTGTTTTCCTGGCATTTGGACAGTATACCCAGCATACTTCTACTTCCGTCTGGGGTGCAGCGCAAGTATGATCAACTGGCATAGGAGTGTAATTAAATTGTATGTACTTCCAGAACTGTCATGTAGGCTCCGCGCAGGTTGTTAAGCGCCAGCTTGGATCTCAGAAACCATAGCAGCCATAGCAAGACCCTGAGGTCAGACAGGGACAGGGAGGCACAGCCCCGCCCAAGACTTTTTACACGCGACAACTGAGTGACAGCTAGGTAATCTCTATGTAATTTAACCAAGCGACAGGTTGTTTTGTTCTTCCATGTTCTTCCTTTTTCTTTTAAACTTTAGACTTTAGACCCTATATATATATACATATATTTTTGTTTTTTGGGTCCCGGTTCCCAAAGCAACAACTGAGTGACAGCTTGCCATGTGGCCGTAATCTCTGAGGGAGAAGTACTTGGTGGAAGAGCGGGTGCTTGTCTTCACAGAGGCGGCTTGGAGGGTGTGGTGATGTGGGTTGGGCGTCTGAAAAATCAAGGAACCAAATCATTAGTGCGAGCGCTTCTTCAAGGAAGCTCCCCCGTGCCTGAAAATCCTCAAGGGGGGAGCTTCCTTGAAGAAGCGTGAGCTATCCTGCGTCCTGGCTAAGGAGCTAGCTTCCTATTGCTAGTAGCGAACTAGTCGCCCTTACTTAAGTAGGTGCCTACTCAATCAAGTATATAAGGGGGGGGCCTCAGGGTTGGGTGGTGAAGGGCCACTTCAGACTCCAGGCGCCTTGTATGCAATTTAGAACGGCCACGTGGCAGGCCAAAACAATGGTTGACACCACGACCTTTGCGGAGCAAAGCCTGGATGCCTATGCAGATCAGAGCTGGAATTGGTACCAGCTTCGGACATGTAGTGTTAGTGAAGTGAAATTCAACATTACGAATGAATCGTGCCAAGAGGCCAAGATGCCAAGAGGGATGATTTTATTCAACAAGAAATGCTGCCGGCGTTTGTGCTGTGAGGTGTGCAATTCAATCAGCCAGCCTTTGACCCGACCACCATGAAAGCGACCCACTCAGCAAATTGTTACGGCGTGCGTGCGGCTGGAAGGGCTGCAGTCAAAGCAGATCAAAGCATCTCAAGGTGGTGTTGGCATACCAGCCGGTTCCTGAGAACGCCGGGCCTAAGTGTGGAGCCAGCGAAGGAGGGCCTAGGCCTGATACACAAGAATGACGATTTTGGATGATGTTTGCAACGCAAAGTGCCCGCCTTGGCTGCATCAGGCTCAAGGTAGAGCAAGGCAGCTATCCACGAATCTGAACAAAAGGTTCTGCATAGAATTTGGTTGCTTAGTCTTGCCGCCCTTGACTTTCAGGCCCATCCATCATTGTCAATGCAGGATCAAGTTGTCATTCATCCGCCTTGCAGGTGCCATGCATGATACCCTCGACACAGGGTGAAGGCCTAAGGTTGTGCCAGAAGGGGTGCAGCGCACAACAAGGAGAAGAACAAACAACATGATAAAAGTCAAGTCAGAAGAGAAAGAAAGACAGGTAGAAGGATCTGAGTCTGAGGGCCGACAGAAGGAAAGAGCCGGAAAGACTAGAGTTCTCCCTGCTACAAGCACAGTGATAGGGCAGTGAAAGGTCAAGACAGCACACCTTGAGAGGTGGGTGTTCTTAGTACGAGCAAGAACGCTTTTGAAAGAATGGTTTCCACTACCCCGTGCTATACGAACCATCGGCTGATGCTTCCCAGAGAATAGTTCACCTCTAATATGTTCCGCCATAACCGATGCTCGCTGATACTCGCGGGCTATTCTCAAGGTGTCAGATCATGGTTGGCCCGATGTTGGAGGCTGGCGCCGAAAAGTTCAACGTGCACAGAGGCATACGTACTTTTTCATCTCGATCCATCTATATAAGCCTAATCCACGCATGATATTCGACTTCAGGGAGCTTTGCATGTTCAATTTCCGCCTTGTGATGCGTGGCATTTCATTTGTGTTTGGGATCGAAGGCAGTGCTCTCGGCATGCCACAGCAGCACCTTTGGCGCTCTCCGTGCAGCCTCCACGCATCAGCGCACCCTTGCTGATCAGTCAACACCTGAGTTCGGTAAACCTCAACACTCAGACTTTTGCAAGTCCGGGTGCCAGGTTACGGCGTGTAAATGCATTGCTAGTTCTTCAGGAGGAACTGCTTCGAAGATTGTCAGATTCATGGTGAGTTGGGGGAAGTGGATTTGAACATCCGTTTTAGAGCCAGCTGACAGTTGAGTCAGTTGAGTTGAGAACCAGTGGAGTGGGGTAGTCGGGTTCTCTGAGGTTAGAAAGATCCGAGATGCCGAAATGGCCTCTTTTGTTACTGATTACCTTTGACTCCTTTGTTACTCGGCACCGCTCCTTGGTACAAGACCTTTGGACAGCCGCAGACCTTTGCACAGCTGGCTGCTTGAGAGTCTATAAATTATGATTGCTGCAGATGCTTCTTTAACTGGGAATGTGTTTCTGTGATGTGACAGTGCACCAAGTGGGAGCCAACCCAAGGACAAGACATGCATCCTGAGTTTGTGCTTGAGTTTGACTGTAGCTCATCCTGCAGGGCGTTTTCTGGTGCCAACGCTGAGGAGGGTACTTGGGGGAGAGCAAGTGTGAAATAAACTGGCTCCGAAATAAACTGGCTTCCCAGCACTTCTCACCAACAGCCTTTGCTCCAAAAGCATCCTAGTTACCTAGTAACACACACACAAACACACCTGCCTCACACACACACGCACACACCCATGCACGCACGCGCACACACTCTGACATTGGTTTTCAGTTAACTCAATTCCCAAGTGGAAGAAAGGTGAGAGAACGGAATGGTGAAAGGTCCGAGCATTTGAAGATGTTTTAACAAATGGTTTGTGCACATCTGCAGAAAAGCGGTGGCGAACGATCAGCACGGCTGTACACCTGCGGCAGGAAAAGGGTTTGTGGGGAGTATCATGAAACCACCACGGAATCAACAAGCAAATTGGACAGCGTGATCAACAGTTGCGTCGCAGGTGCAGGAAACTGGCCAAGTTTCCCTCCCCACTCTTATCCACAGCTTCGTTGCGTGTGATAGGATAAGAGTGTCACACGCCCCTGCAACTTGAAAGTTGAGAAAAA
>CAXAMN010017113.1:847160-861717 GCA_963970005.1 Durusdinium trenchii
AGTTGAGAAAAAGCAGAAACTCTTAGTTACAGAGGTGGACACACACACACACACTTGACATTACTTGAGATTTAGCATGTTCGGTCTGAATGCCACAGGCCCTGAAGATGTCTATGTAAGCCAAACAGGCTAAATCGACAGATTCAAGTCTGAGCATAAGAGCAGCGGCATCCTGCATACTGTTCATATTTTTGGTGTAAATTCTTGGGACCCTTTTTTGTTCATGCGGTTTCTCTTTTCAGAAGGTTTTGTGTTGACTTTTGATTCTCGTGGTGTATTACTGAGATGGCCGACATTCATTGCGTGGCTCAATGTACACTGCAATAGGTGCACATAGCAATCCCACGAAGACAGAAAAACATATCTTGACAACAAAATGCAATGGTTTCTACAATATCACCCAGGGACACGTGAACGTTTGGGTGTGAAATGAGGCATTGCATTGCACCATTGCATGTTGAAGTTTTTTCTTAGAGTGTGATGTATGGAGGGCAACGATGAAGCCAAATGTCTTCATCGCCACTTGGAGCAACTTAAGGCAACACTGACATCAGAAGATCAGACCAGCGTAATTCCCAATGTATTAGAACCTGGTGGCTTCTTTTGAAGCTCATTTTGATGTGCGAGAAGAACCGGCCCATTCCAGAACTCGACAGGTGAAGAAAAAACTAGGGCTCAATTGGAGAGCCCTTTGAAGTACAACAAGAAAAAGTTGAGCAGATTGTTGAAAGAAAAGCAGGACATAAAGGGAACAAAAGACAAGTATGGTATGCTCTCCCGCTCTGTGATATTACGGGTGATGCTGGCAGATACATCGCTACCTTCGAGAAATTTGGCAACTTTGCTCAATGAACATGCACTGAGCGGGGAGCAAGTGATCAGCCACCCGAAGGTTGGTAACGTCCGGGATGCCTTTGTGGAGCAAATCAAAGAACTATCTGCCAAGCAACTACCTACACCACTCCTTTAGTCGAGCATGCGCTGAAAAGAAAAGTTTGTCTATTGTAATTTCCCATGTCCACGATGGAGCCGACATGAGAATGCGCAGCTATACCTGTACGCTGGAGAGTTCCGAAGACTGCATTCTGCCTCGAAACGCTCCCAAGTTGTCACGACAGAAGCGTTCCAAAATTCAAACCCATTCGGTTCAAATCCATGGTTTGGACACAGAAGCTTTGCCTTGGTATGTAGAGTTGCAGCCGCTCAAAAACAAAACCAAAGAGGTTGTGGCAACTTCAATCATTGTAGCTCTGAACGGGGTATTGGCTGCCTTGCTGAGTCCCGAAGATGTGCGAGACGAATTGCCCACAGTGCTACATGTACTGATGGGAGACTCTATCAATACCAACGAGGCAGCTTGTCGCATTGTTCTTCACTATTTCAGGGAAATCTCTTCCTTTCGGAGACGCATGACTTACCGGCTCATTATGTGGAGGTGTGCAGCGCACAAAGCAGCCCTTGTTACGGTCACAGCTATTTGTGGCCGTTAGATGGTCAATCCCGTTGACGGTAATGAACTTTGCGGGTGATCTCGGGATAGCCGATGGGGGCCGACCCATCCTAGGCCATGTCCTTAGGCTAGTTCAGGGCCCTTACTTTCCTGGCAGGCAGGTTTGCTTGCGGATTTTACACGTCTCCGTGTCCTTTCACAAAGAGGAGCGGTTCGTGCTTGGACATGGGCTTTGTTTCTCGAGAATTCTAGTGCCAAGTTGGGAGTGCCATTGGATGATGACAACGATGAGAAGCTGAAGAGCTTCCCCTCCGAGACCTTGGATGATGAGGCCTTGTCCACCTTGCACACGTGGTACGTGACCAAACTCGGTCAGAAAAAGGCCAAACTAGCCATGCGAAATTGCAGCCGCGCATGGATGGCTGGAAGAGCAGAGCTGACAAGGCGAAGGAAGAAGCTTTGGCTGCCGGTCGCGCCGCAGAGAAGGGTGGACACAAAGAAGCTCATCAGCCATCCCCCCCTGCGGCTGTGACTCATGGAAGGAAGGAGACGTTGCCATTGCTCTCCCTGGCAAAAGAAAGTCAGAGTTCGACCGCCAAGAAGGTGTCGTGCTCAAAGCGCTGGCCAAAAAGCTCCGTCTGGAGTTCAAGCGCTTGGGAGAGACAAAGGATGTGGACAAAGACAGATGCCAAAACGCGGCCAAGAGTGGACGTCAGAATGCCGAAGAGAAGAGGGAAGAGAAGAAGGAAGATAAACCTTCGCTGACGGAGCTCTTGGGCTCAGACGTGGTGGACGATTAGGAAGACAACAACCCGCGCCTGAAAAAGTAGCAGCCTCCTTTGACCGCTTAGTGACTTAGTGTCCTTCGCTTTTTGGGTGACGAGGGTGGACTAACGACATTTTTCACTATTTCCAATGAACAATATTCAGACATTAGACAACACTATTTGACACTATTCCACACTATTCCAATATTGCACAGGTCGTTGAGGGCTTCCAACATTTAACAGCTACATAATGAATTCCAAAGTCCATATTAGCTCAAAAGTGCGAACACGTTCCCACGACCGACGGCTGGCTCACAAACGAAAATTCAAAAGTTACACAGACTTGTGGACCCGAATGTAGTGTCAAGCTCTAGATAGACAATTGGTTGATCGATAGATGGTAGATGGCACCAAAGCGGCTAGGATAGATAGACTATATAGATCGATAGGTAGGTATATAGATAGGTAGGTAGGTGGATAGATCCTGACACGGTCTTGTAGGCAGATAAAGTTCAGTTTTCAGTTTCGTGCGCTTTCCAGGGGTCTGGAAAAGGCGGGGTGCGCAAGCTCTTCTGATCTCGGCTCATTGAGCTCGCACAAAGACAACAGTTCAGAACGACGACAACCTCTATGGCGATCATTTGGATCAAGTAATGCTCTCACTCACGGGTCAAGTTGCCTGACCAAATCAGCTGCACAAATTCAGGATGTCATATTCATAGAACTTTGTGGATGCCTCAAGCATCTATTCAAGCTTCGTCATAGCAATGAACACAGAGCCGCTGGACGAGGTGTAGCAGAAACTGAATTCCCACCCTGTGCCAGTTACGCCGTGACAGGGAAATCTACCTGCTACGGGGACAGTTCAACCCGCGCCTCCTGAATCAACAGGGCACGCAGGTACCCATTGAGTTTCGTGACGGGTTCCTTGCAAATCATTGAGCAGGAACCATCCAGTGGGGTGGAACGACCTGCTCAGTTCAGCTTGGAGAAGGATAGGAAGATCGTAGAAAGATAGATCGACAGAGACAAAAGATAATTAGGTAGGAAATTGACATGTAGATTGACAGATAGATAGATACGTGTTGGCTTCTTCATTCAAACTTTGTCAAATCAACTACCCTTTATTCTTGTACCGTATTATGTCACACCACGCGTTTAAATGCTCAGTTCATCTCATAGGCCCAGGTGTTCATTTAATCTAATCATTTGTTTACTGAAAATCATCAATCTCGCATTCTTTGTGATCGTGCGAGTTGCCCAAAATGGGCAGAGCGAATGAGCTTCACGAACCCTCCTCTCATGGATCAGAGCCCTGTAAGGATCAAAAAATGAACAAGGTTGCTGCCAGAGACGATTTGATCTCGTTGTTCATCCGAAAAAGAGGGTGAATAGTGGTTTCCGCACGAGAGGGACGGATTCGGAGAGCCTTCCAGGGCCTTCCCCATGAAGTCCGGGGGCGTTTTGTTTGTAGAAGAACGGATGCGGACAGACGCCACTGCAGAGAGCCATCTAGAGGGCTTGAGATTGATTGTATGGGAATGTTGGAGTTGCTCATGCTAGCTGCTATGGTGGATGGGGCAGCACTCCATTTACTGTTGCAGGATGGTGCAAGAATAGAGGTGCCTCAGACGACGGCGGAGGAGCCTTCCTCGAATGAACTTGAATGGTGGTTTGGCAGTTCAAAGTTCGAACCTCTTCGTTTTGCAAGTAGACACTGTTTGCTGGCTTGTTGAGGACTTTGTTCGTGGCTCGGCATCAGCTTCAGAGTGCCGGACAATCACTTAGAACACATCGGTGAGAAAAAATAACAAGAACATTGAGCTGCTAAACCTGACACTTAGAACATGATAAACCCATCACTTAGAACAAGCAGAGCTCATTTTTACTAAATTTATGTAAATTTGTAAGTGCTTGTCCCTCATTATCAAAGGTTGGGTAAACATTTGACGTGATTGGGTTGAAATACTGTAGGGTCGCCACTAGGAGCAAGGACGCTACTAGGGGCTCCTGGCCTTACTACTAGGAACAAGGTTCGCTACGAGCAAGGACGCTACTAGGGGCTCCTGGCCTTACTGCTAGGAACAAGAAGCTACTGCTAAGCTACTATATAATAACAAAGACAGGGCATCGCTACTAGGAGCAAGGACCTACATATGCACATACGAGCATGTATATGTTCTAAGCGCAGGGATTTCAATTGTTCCAAGAGCAAGGCTTAGAACACGGATTGTTTGTTCTATGTGTGGGGTCCTCGGCATGTTCTATGTGACACTTCTTTTTTTGGTGAAAAGTATGTTCTAAGTGGTTGTCCGTCACTACAAAGTGACCTCGCTTGAATCGCAAACAAACTAGACCCCTTCGTGACAGATATGATGCTAACACAAGATACTATAGCGGGCGGGAGCTAAGTGTCCCTTATCTAGGAACCAAATCATTAATGCGAGCGCTTCTTCAAGGACGCTCCCCCCGCCGCCTTTAGCCAGGGGAGCTTCCTTGAAGAAGCGTGAGCTATCCTGCGTCCTAGCTAAGGAGCTTCCTATTGCTAGCAGCGAATGAGTCGCCCTTACTTAAGTCAGTAGGGGCCTGCCTTTTGCCGATCGCCACAACAGGCAGACTCGGGTCGATGCACAGAGCTTTGGGCCGTGAGAGTTTGCTGTGGGGGTTGCCAAAGTTGCGCCGGCGAGCCACACTCCATTGCGAGATGACAAAGGAGGCTGGACCATACTTCAACTATCAACAAATTTGGTTTGCCAGACTGCTCCGTGGTTTTCACACCTGAAAGGAATATGAATGGAGCAGCATGCATGCGCCTTTTCTTGAGTTCTTTTCGGTGACAGACTGCTGGCATTGTTTGCAGACGTGGTGAATCTGGCGGAGGATTTAAAATTTCATCTCAGGTTGCAATGCAGTGTGATCCGCGTGCTTCCCGCCAAATGGTCCTCGTTGATGCTGACAAGCAGGTGGGGGCAAATGGCCTTTATCCCACTATTGCCTTGACTTTTTAAAGCAATTGTGACTGCACGCCTTGCATCATATGTCCATGCCCAACCGGTGCTCGTGGTAAAGAAACAAGTGCATTGTGGCAATCCTTCAGCCCTTCAACAAATTAAGAGTAGTATTAAGAGTATTCAGTATTGATCACTAGTTACTAGTTAGTTTCCTCATAGACTCATAGCGGTTCCAAAGCCCCCTTATAAAATGGTCCACTCGTTCTCTTACAAAATGACTTTCCGAGGGGCATTCTACAATGGACCATGCTTTCAGAATTTGCTGATACCAGCTCTTAACTCATTGTTAAAAAAAGAACTTGTCGGGGATACTTTGGACAACGACTTCAAGATCATGGGGAGGTTGGCAAATGCATTTTGTAAAGGTCCTGTTTGGGACATTGATGGAAGTTGAACTACGCGGTAAACTCATTCAACAATTGTCAAGTGCTAATCTTTTTGGCCATGAGATTGCACAGCTTCATTCTGGTCCTGAGTTCCCTGATGAATCTGAAGCTTTTTCTCGGACGACATCATTGTCCAAATCCACATAGGGGAAAAATGGTTGACACCCGAAAGCTTTCCAGCACCAAATCCTGCTGCAGACAAAAGCAATACCCAAGGGTCACCTTCAAAATCAAAATCTCTTGCCGGGCCGGAAGCTTTGTATTTGGCCATCCCAGCAACTCAAGGGAGGAAGAATGTCCTGCACAAGGAGTCTTGCAAGGAAAATGACCATCCTATAAAGAAAAACCCGGCCCACACTTTATAGAATGACAATCGTAAAGGAAAAACCAGCCCCCCAGGTTTGAGTTTATAAAATGACCATCATAAAGGAACATCCAGGCCCCTCCACTCCCCCTCCCCAGGTTTGAGTTTATAAAATACAATGACAAGTCACCCAAAGAAACCTCTTCAATATATGAAAAAAGAGAACAACAACATGATGGATGAAGATAATGATAGAAAGACAGCAATCCCATATTTTAAGGGGACTATTAATTCCTAGAATACCAAGAAATACAAGGGGAACAATGAAAGACACAGAAACGCGCATAAGATTACAACAGGGAACATCCACCAAGATAATTACATCTAAGAACAAATAAGAGGATGAAAGGAATAAAACTCATCAAAAATTAAAAAACAAAAGGTAGAGACGAGAGGCAAGGCAGCGAATGGCAAAACCGAGCTGTATGTGTTGCGGCATTCGCATTTTGTAAAGGTTGATATCCTTGACAATCGAACTACGGCATTTGCATTCAATAAATAATCTAGGTTTTTAGTGTGGCTCTCCCAATAATTTTGTAACCAGGTATTTTATTTCATAAACGGGGCCGGCGTCTATTTATATAACAACAGCAAATACCAATTTTATAAGCAGTTTTGGTTGATTTTCAATTTTATAGCCTGCATGTATTTGTAAATTGCAAAATCCGCGACCCCATGACCTTCTGAAGGGGTATGTTTCCTCTTGTGAACGGAAGCATCATGGACGTTCTTTGCACTTATTTGCCAGGTTGTTTTTTGTCACACATTCCTGGACCCTGAGCTTTAGCTGCACAGATGCCTGATCACATCACCAGTATCATCCATTACCCATGCTTAGGACTACCCGATGCCAACTCCTGGCCGAGGACTCGTGGAACCCGGACATTTGGATAAAGTTGGAATCCCCGTTTCATATTCCGCACCAGTTTGCTGGTGCCATTTAGTTGCGGGGGGCAGTACATGGCACCTTACTGCAAAGGCCGATCACATCCAGAATGGCCGAGCAACCTTATTGCCAAACAAACGCGGTTCATCAGCTAAAAAAACTCTGACACAAGCGGGAGATGACATGAATGCACCATGTCAGGAGCCCAAGGAGCTTTCCGAAAAGTGAATGAGAAGGGCGTTGCACGTGATTTGCATCACTGTTGGCTCCTGCGGCGTCTTCGGAAATTGCGCATCTTGCCTCCCATGTAGATAATGCAAAGAGGGTCACATTTTTTATTTTCTTTTTCGATGTTGAGTTCACTGAGTTTTACACTTAGGCGGACATTCGAACATCATGGACGAGCGCTTCAATTTCATGCACGCGCACGCTTTGCTGAAGAAACATGAATGGATTTTCGATGACGCCTTCGACCATTCCAATCAACCGTTGAGGACTCTTCCTGATTAAAGACTAGCAATTGTTTGTGGGGCTTGGTTGATATGAGCTGAAACAGCATCAGACAACAGGCACTACAAAGCGGATCAGCTTGCTTCAGTACTGTACATCGGTGTTTGGAATACATACGCATTATCGATTCTCGATCCAAATATTTGCATTTGAGAGTTTCACATGGCCCACAAGGGCAGAATCCCAGAAGGATCTTCAGAATGACTTTTATATGCACGATGGTGGGAGCAATAGCTTTCACCTTGAAGCTGTGGCAATGAAGTGAGGTCAAGAGTGCTTCACTAGAATGTCCATGCTTCGGAATCACATCACGGCACCAATATGCCTCTGTGAATGAAATTCCATAAGTGAGGTCACAGGCAAAGGATGCCAATGCCCAGCGTATGTGGAAAGAACCCTTGCAGGCTGAGGGAACGCACAGCTGAATCTTGAGCATCCAATCCCTCAGAAGCACTCAACAAACCCATATAAGTCACATCGCTACTTATCACCAGGCGAACCTGAGTCAGCATCGTTGCGACAGTATGCATTCTTCAAAAAGATGGAAACATCCTGGGCATTTTCTCCCGCAAAGTTTGCAGATGCTCTTCAGCTTTTGCGTGTAAGGTGTCATCTAAATCCAAAGCTTGCAAAGGCAGCGGGTGTTTATATGTGAAGCTTACTGTATCGCTTCCAGAATGTGGACCACAGCCTTAGCAACGTAGCAGTTGATTTGTGCAATGGCGGGGCTGGGTTATTGCTTTCCAACTCTGTGACGATGCTGATTCTGTGGGGCTGCATCACAATTGCAAGCCACATTGTTTTGACAGGCGCGAGTAGCTGCCTTGCAGATTGCGGGGGAGCCGGCGCCCAAGTGCCTGTCATGGAGTCCTGGACTCTTAGATTCATCCCAGCCCGTCCTGATGGGTGCTGAATGGGGTACTGAAATGTACTGAAGCACTTGAGGGACACCACGCCAGTCACTTTAGTTCTAGCTCTGTTGGTTCGGGTCATGACTCATAACGGTTCAAGGATGTTGTTGATGATATATATTGTGCCTCTTGCAGTGACTTGGTGTCAACATTCTTGCTCAGGGAGATTCCTAAAGAGCTCATCGATGCGGCAAATCAGCATTCAAAGCCAGAAGAGGACCAGATCCAGACCAACGATACCAACCGATATGAACTGATACTGTACCTCCAACCTGCCGGTCACATCTTATTTATCATTCAGTATATAACGAACATGAAAACCCCGTGTGCCCTTCGAGGAGCAGCCGATCGTATGGGAAGGCCGGGGTGAGTAGGGATGCTCAGAAAGGCTAGCTGCTAGCTGCTTCGTCCCAGAGGCTTCTCAGATTTTTTCTCTCCACTTAGATTCATTGCGTTTCAATGAGATTCTTGTCCTGTGATTTCTTCGCGTGCTTAGGCAATCTTGTCCTCTGGGTGCCAAGGCCAGCTGGCTTGTTCAGTATGACACTGGTGCACTGGCCTCCTTGTTGACATTGCTGAGGAAGATCGAAAGCGCACACGAGGCGTTGTTGGGAGTGATCAGAATCCAAGGGCGTTGTATATAATTTATGTAATGCTTGGCAACCACGTGGTGAGTTGGTGCATTTCCAACGTGGCAGATGGTCGTGATCTTGACCTTCCTCGGGAAGGGCGCAGACGGCGCAGAGGTAGTCGCGACCGGCGAGAGTCAGGGTCTTGGAGAGTTAGATGGGTGCCGAGACAGAAACCAATTGATCATTCTCATGGCGCAAACCGTAATGCAGCGCACTCGTCAGTGTTCAGGTCGGATCAGTTGCGAAGCCAATCGTCAGGCAACCCAGGTGTTTGCAATTGTTTGCACATGCATTGCCCCCAACATGACATGCAGTCCGAGCTGCAATCATCCTTTGTTTCCTGAGGCGGAAACGCCGCCGGCAGCAAGGAGAAGTTCCAGATGCCAAGAAAATTGCCAGACAGGTACCTGCTTAGCCTGCTTGAGGGAGTGATAGGGAGTGACATGGAGTGGCTGGATTGGGCATACTATTTCCACATCTTGTAGGAAGCACGAGGACGCACAACTCATGGCAAGCAACTGACCCCGGATGCACATCCCTTTGCGCTTCACAACTCAATGGCTCAGGGTAACAATCTGAGTGACAATGACTGAACATGTGGTGCAACGATTTTGTGCCAGTGGAGAGACAAGCACATGTACTGCAGTCTGCCACGAGAGAGTCTAGCCCGTATGACGATGTACGACAAACTAGAGGCAAGAAAAAGCAAAAAGAACAAGTCTATATAAAGGCCTAAAGATGAACAGACAAAAAACAACCATGTTTGAGAAGCGATTTGTGCCCCGGTGCAGGTCGCTGAAAACTTGCTGAGCGAAGACCGACAGGGTGAAGAGGAGGACGAGGTGGGGAGGTGTAGAGGTGGGTGGAGGATGAGGATTGGCATGGATTGGCTGGTCACAAGAGCCAAAAGAGGAAACAAAGGTGCTTGGGCCCAATTTCGGAACTTGTCAAAGGGGACCTTTCCATATCTTTTTTTCAACTCTTTTCACTCCTGACTGCGGTCTAGTTGTAAACGTTTTGATGTTTTCAGATGTTGACAGTCCATATGATGTGCTAGTCCTTGGCTTGAAGCCTCACGTTTGGCCAGGTCGAAGCAGTCCCGAACACAGAGCTCTTTGTTTTGGGTTCTTCGGAGTTGGCAGCCTAAAGCATTGACCCCCTGCCACTGGCTGTCAGCATGTTGCATGCGAATTGTTGCTTGGAGTCGTTACAATCAGGTCATACTCCTACGAGTGGGAAGGTGATGAAGAAGAGATTGAGAAAGCGAAGGACAGATATACTTTTCGCGTGCCAATTTGGTGGCTTCTTTATGCATTCCTCTTTGCCTTCTCTTGTCTCTCCTTCTCTCTTTCTCCCTCTCTAATTATCTCTCTCCCCCTCTTTGTTTGCACTCTCGCCCTATCGTGGGCAAAACTGTGTTTGCCTCAGCACCATCGCCCTCTGCAGGCGGCGCACGCTGCAGAAAAACATAGGATCAAGGAAGCACGAAAAGCGGAGGCAGAGCGCAAAGCCGAAGAACAGAGAAAAGCGGAGGAAGAGAGAAAAGCGGAGGAGCTTCGGAAGTTGGAGGAAGAGCGGAAAGAGGTTCAGTTCTTAATCATATACTGTAATGAGAGGTTATCTATCCAGCTCTCAGTAGTTTTGTTGTATATATGTGTGTGTGTGCCTGACCAGTGGAAGGGCAGACTTGGCTCAACCATTCCTGGCCTCTGTGCGAGCAGGCAGAACTCAAAGCCGAGGAAGCAAGACGAGAAGCAGAAGCTGCTGAGGCTGTTTGTCAGCCTGAGACTTTTGTTTTTTGAATTGGTGATGTGCTCATTGTCAGGAACTCTTTGTATGCAAGCCTGATGTTAGGAAGTTAGGAACGTTAAGATCCTTGGCCCGAATTTTCAACATTGTAGTTATGTTGTTGGCTTGGCAAGCCACAGGGACTGGCACCGCCCCCCACTCTACTTTATTCCACTCTTCTTCGACGTATACAACTCTAGACTCTAGCCAAAATCAAAATGCATGTTCCCGTTGCTCAGGCAAAGCAGAAAGAAGAAGAGGTTGCTCTTGTTCGTAGCTCCTCTCAGGAGACAAGCCGGCTACAACACAGCCAATATGCACTGCCCTGTGATCATCCTTTCCTAATGTAGAGCTTCTCAACTCGTAGATGTTTCAAGCCTTGTGATGCTGGAGCACTTTGGAAAGGCTTGCATCGCAGCTGCCCAGCATCGTGACTGACAAACTCTGACATGCACACGATTCCAGACACACAGGAGCATACAGAAAGCCACAACACTACAGAACACCGTACGCCTCTCCCATAATGTGTGCAGCCTTTTCTTCTATTGAAGCTGATTGAGGCCAAGAGCTTTAGATTTACAGAACGGTCATTTCTCCAAGACACACCAGCTATAAATCCCGTTTCCCGTTTCGCTGCTTTTCACGCCAGCCTCTTCGCAATGGGGCTGTCCGTCAGCATCAACGCATCAGTTGTTTCGAATGTGGGATGGCAATGCTCGATGCAAGCAGCTGCCGCTCAGCCCTCAGCTTCCAGCCTAAACTTCGGATTGGGAAGGATTCATGACACTGTGCACACATGACATAACATAATATTCGATGTTCGGCAGCGTTGAACTTGAGGCTTCTGCCAGGCGGACCTTGAGCCCTCAGGCCCTAGAAGCTTGATGAAGCGTACCGCAGCTAGCAGCCAACATGTCTTGGACAAAAGCACCGAAAATTTATTGCAAGCACTGAAGATTAGAACATGCAGGGTCAGGTGCGATCTGCTCCACCCTACCTGCCAGTGCCAGAAGCCCAGTTGTTGAACTTAGGCATTGTTGATCATTTTTGCTGAACTGTGCCTCAGCAAGAGCTGCACGGATCGAGCTTGTTATTGCCTAGGCTTTGTGCTTGTGCAGGTCCGTATCCCAATATTGTGCGCGTGAGGGGTCACGCGAGTCGCGAAGAATCTCACTGTCTCATGAAGGGCGAAGGAGCTATAAGTTCAAAATATGGATATATATATACAATGTCCTTTACGACAAGCCACCTTTATCGTTCACGTTGACTCCATGACAATGACAATCCCAAATAAAGGTAAGAAATCCTTTGGATACCCGTCTTCTGGAAGTTATAGACCGTACCACGTTTGATAGAGTCTGATCGAGTTGCCAAGCTCACCACCTTGGCGACTCCACTAGCTTATTTAGCTTTTCAATGCTTTGCATTTTGCTGCATACCATACCTGTTTGGCCATTTCGAGCACACCGGTAGAAGCACTGAGGGGGCTGGTGGCGACCCAAGCGTCGATGGGTGAGAGCTTGTGGCGTGAAGGCTCTCCCCCGTTGAAGAGGGTGCAGAACAAGTTCTAGAAGAATCATGTTGGGTGCAGAGGAATTGTATTGAGACCACAGTACACCGTAGAAAGAGACTACAGTACTGATGTGTATTGGTTCAGATTGCTTCACAGAGCTGGTACAGTAGGGCCACAACCTGAACTTAAACTTTTTTCAAAACTTTTTGTCGACGACAACTTAATGCCAGCCATCCAGTCCAAGGGATTTTACCATGCAATCCAAGATTGCGTTCTTTGACGAGGCACTGCAAAGATCTCGCGAGAGCCAGTTGGACGGACCAGAACTAGCGCTGAGAGTCGGCGCGGAATCGGCACAGAATTTGGTGCCTGGACTACGCCTTTGGCCAGATTTCCTCAGTGAAGAGGAAGGCGACGGGACCCTTGAACTTGGTGACTCGAAGTCTATCGGCCCTGTGCGGAGGAAAACGACTGGCGGAATATTTGGACCAGAATGGGCCATCTTGGAAGAAAGAGCAGTTCGGTGTGCCCACGCTCTACCATGCCACATGGCCAGAGCAGAATCGTGGTTTTGGAATCGTATTCTGTTTGGCACTTGCTCACACAACCTTCCAAGTCCACCTGCAGTTACTTGAATGCCCCAAGCACAGGCCTGACAAATGGAGAGTTTGTTCACCCCCCATCCGAAAACACTCGGGGTCCAAGCGGAGGCCAAGTTCTATCAAATTCTCCAGACTGCAAGGTAAAACATTTTGGCGCTTTGGGCTCACTTAGACCTCGGCTAGTTCGCTTCTCGTCCGCACATCATGGAACAGTTTGGAAGTTCCACTCTAGCAGTGCGTTGATGTGCTGCAGTGCTAGAGCGAGGATTGCCAGATCCGACTCGGGGCGAGTTTGACTTGCCGGAAGAAGGGATACTGGCAGAGGCAGGGTGCACATGAGCTGTACACAGACCTCTCCACAACTTTTGGAATCCTTTGCTGGTAAGGTGTCTGCAAGATTAGCCAGTGGAGAGATGCCGTGGAGCAGCGTGCTCAAAGGTTTTATCCCCAATGAGGTGTGGGTGTGAAGAAGCGTCGGCTTTTTGCTACACCAGCTTTGCCTACTGGCTTGTCCTAAACCTTGTCTAGGGGCAAAATGACTTCAAAGGCCTCGCATTGCACGGACATGTTCAGGCAAACGTCAATGACTACAGCAGATCTGAAGGCTCCAAGCTTTTAATGCACTGGGACGACCGTGGCTTATACGAGGAACCTGTTTGCTCTGTAACAGTGCTGGGAGAGTGCATCATGACCTTTCGACCGAGCGGGAGATCCAACTTCAAATCTACATCGGCTGAGGAAGGCCGAAGGGTCTTGTCAAAGATGGCATGAAAGCATGGCCGTTCATCTAGAACCTTCGCACTGACAAGGCGTATACAATGCTGATAGGGTCACGTGCTCGTTGAACAATCAGATCTCCAATTGGGCATGCCAGTTTTGCAGTGGTGAGCAGGGATGACCTTGGCAAGATCAGGTGAGGGGCCATCAGTGCGTTTGCTGGTGCCAGAGCGCTCTCTCCTGGTCCTGAAGGGGGCTGCCAGCGTCATGACTGCAGTGAACTGGAAGAGCAGTTTCCTGATGTTTCCTGCATTTCCAAGATTTGTCATCACATATTCTTGTGGATCCAAGTTGCGCATCAAGCGGAGTGAGGATACGAGTGGCAACATGGAATTCCGGAGCCAGTGGCTTGACCACAAGGGAGTGGGCAAACGTGGCCTTTATATGCCTTTATTTTGATCGAAAAGGAGGGAAACTCGTCAATCTGAAATCGAGAGGACTCATTGCACCAAAAACGCCCTGAGAAGGGTCAGAACAAAAGGCCGCAAACTGCAAACAACAAAAGAATACAAAAGTTAAGACAAACAATATCAAATACTTAAACATCCCGCCGGGTGTGGAATCGCACGTGTAGTCGTGCAAATTTTGATTCAAAAGTGCAAACCCTCTCAGTACTTTTGCTTGTTCGATGATGTTTTTTGGGGGTCCCGGATCCTTTCATTTTTAAAGCCGAATCTGCCGAAACCCAAGCGCCAGCGCAAAATCCGTCGCCGTTTTTGTCCCGGGCTGTCCTCAACTTTCATGCGTCCTGTCTCAAGTAGACTTGCGCAGTTTTTTGCACATTTTAGTACACGTGGTGTTTTCCCAACGCCACTGCCATCCGCGAATCACACGACTAATCGATGAGAATGTTATGAAACCGATGACAATGCTATGAAACCGAAGATTACTTGTCGTGAAATCGATGACAATGTTCTCAGCATGACATCCACATCCTCATTCCATCACCCCCCCCACCCC
>CAXAMN010017113.1:861817-899243 GCA_963970005.1 Durusdinium trenchii
AATCACACGACTAATCGATGACAATGCTATGAAACCGATGACAATGCTATGAAACCGAAGATAATGTGGTGAAACCGATGACAATGCTATGAAACCGAAGATTACTTGTCGTGAAAACGATGACAATGTTCTCATCCCACCCCCCCACCTTTCGACGTAGCATCAACTTCAGATAGCAAGCGCAAACGAACGTCAATATGCCCCATCCCACCCCACCCCGACCCCCCCACCTTTCACGTAGCATCAACTTCAAAAATCGCAGTAGTCACACGTTCGGTTTTACACCCGTAGGCTTAAACATAATAATCACATATTTCATGCACATCAGTTGGGAACACTTGATGATCGATTTGATTTACTGTATGGCTTTTACTCGGCCTTTGTTTGTTTGACATGTTCATTTGCAGCTTTTCCCCTAACTAACGTTTGAACATTTGGAACTGACCGTCGGACGTTCTCCAGGACTTCATTTCTCTTGATTCTCTCTTCACATGTTTCAAGTGAATTGGTGTCCGGGTTTTTAACTAGTTCTCTTCTACCGCCAGAAATCCTTGCCGGGCTTCGCTTGGCCTCAGGAGAACTTTCTGTCAGAGCGGCGCGTGGCGATAATCTTCCGACGTGTTCGTGGAATACCATCAACTGAGTCCAAATGTGCACAAGCCGAAGATGCTGCATTGGAAAAGGGAGGCCGGGCACTGATGTGATTGCTCATATAATGCTTTCATTCCGGCCAGTGTTATTGACGACAGGCAAAGGTGCCGATATCCGCGCTGGCAAGACACAACAACATGCCTTGGATCCCTGGCCAAATATGCTTAGGCGGTGCAGAATTTGGACTGGTACCACTGACTGGAATTGTTCAGAATGGTGAGACAGGTCTCAATCATATACCATCACCAAAGAATGGTTTGCAGCTGCGCTTTTCGTCTTCAGAGGTCATCAGCAGCAACTGGCCTGATCCTGACGTCTCCGCAGCTGGTCGTGTGACAGCTGGACGGTTGCAGATGTTGCGGCGCTTGTGCGCTGAGGCAAGGCATCAGCATTTTCCCTTTTTGACACGTCCAGAAAGGCTTTGTGATTGGTGAGGACCACTATATAGCGAACATTGGCAAACCCGGTGAATGGATCTCTATAGAATGCGGACCATTGACATCTACAAAATTGCTATTTGCTATTCATGCACCCATCCTATAGTGAGGGTACCCTGGATGAACAAGGCCGGAGCCTGAACATACATTGCGTTCTATAGAGTTTATGGGTTTACGTGGTTTCCCACTTCACATCCCGCTCCGTAGAGATGTTTTTCTATAATATGCGTGGTCCAGTACCCTATTCACTGGGTATACTCTTGCTGGCGGCTAACGTTTCTTCATTGAACTATTTTGCGAAGCGGGAAGCCAATGATGTTACCCACAGCGAATGATGCAACTACTGCATTCTGGCCAGGATGCCTCCGCATCAAGTGCCGTGACCTTTGCATCTCCGGCTCGGCCTGGGAATTCAAAGGGAAAACTGCCGACAGCTTGGACAGCTTGGCACAGGCGTTTTGCTCATTGTGCAAGTGTTTATCACTAAGCGTGTGACCGGAAATTCATTCATGCGTCACATTGGTAAGTTACACACACACACACACATATATATATACAGTGGAGGACGGCAGTTAGAATATGAAATTCAAACACTTCCGTTCTAAATTGATGCCCCAAACCTTCCAAAATCGATGACCCTGGGGATGACCCTCGCAGATAGAATATGGGCCTTTCAGAAAGCAGGGGGGCATATTCTAACTGCCAGTCCAAAACCAGGATACCTTGCAGAGACAAAGCTAGGCCTCCAAGCCTAATAGTGATGGCCTCCAACCCAACAGCAATGGCCTCCAACTTAAGAAATAGCAATGGCAATGGCATCCACCCTAATAGCGATGGCGAGCGATGGCCTCCAGCTTTAGACCGATGGCCCAGCTTAAGACCGATGGCCTCCAACCAACCTAACAGCAATGGCCTCCAACTTAAGAGCGATGGCCGATGGCCTCCAACCTAATAGCAATGGCAACGGCCTCCACCCTAAGAGCCATGGCCTCCAACCTAAGAACGGTGGCCTCCAACTTAAGAGCGATGGCCTCCAACCTAATAGCAATGGCATTGGCCTCCAGCCTAAGAGCAATGGCCTCCAACCTAAGAGCGATGGCCTCCAACTTAAGAGCGATGGTCTCCAACTTAAGAGCGGTGGCCTCCAACCAGAAAGCAGGGGAACATATTCTAACTGTCAGTGCAAAACCAGGATACCTTGCAGAGACAAAGCTAGGACTCCAAACCTAATAGCGGAAGCCTCAAACCTAATAGGGATGGCCTCCAACTTAAGAGCGATGGCCTCCAACCTAATAGCAATGGCAGTGGCCTCCACCCTGAGAGCAATGGTCTTCAACCTAAGGGCGATGGCCTCCAACCAGACTGCAGGGGAACATATTCTAACTGTTAGCATTCTATTTATATACTTGCCGCAAAATCACCGCGCTTTTTTTTTTGGACAAGATTGTTTACAGTACTCGGTTCGTTGTGTCTTTATATTCTAACTGCATGTGGTCTCCGATCTTCCCCCTGCTCCGTGTAAAGCCATATTCTAACTGCATATAGGAAAAAACGACTTCTAACTGCTGGTCCGCCATAGTATATATATATATATGTATATGTATAACAATGCTCGTCGCCAGTTTGGCGGATCAAACCAGCAAGGTCTGCAGCAAATGGTGTGAACTGCATTCGTGCTTTGGCAAGAAGCAATAGCCCGTACTGTAGATGCCCGTAGCCGTTGTTTTTTCTTGGAGTAGTGGAGCTAAAGGGAGCGAGAGAGAGAGAGAGAGAGCGAGCTTGAGTGACGTAGTAGCAGAAACATTTGTCTCATCAACTTAGGCATCAAGTTAAATGACGAAGCATCGGTGATGTCAGCTCTGGCAGCTTGCCTCTTTTATACCTCATGTCCCACTTAGTCAAATGTGATCATGCACGTGACAAAACATAGTCAGGTCTTCTCTTTCCGTGCCGCATTCCAATTTGCTGTGGAATTGTATATCGGAAAGGGTTGAAACTTGAAACTGAATAAACTACCTTTGATCCCGGTCACATGAGGAGGCGGCCGGACATCCAGAGCTTGTGCTTTTTGATGGCTTCAACACAGAGGAAAGGCTACTAGCGGGGACAATATGTTCTGGTATAGTATATCATTGGTTGCTGAGTGCTTAGGGCACAGGCACTCCGCTCACCGTCAGCCACTTGAATGTTTGGAGGTTTGGCCACTATGTGCACCAAGCTTTGCCCGATGCAATGCGAGTTCTCGATATGCAGGACTTTCATGCACTGCGACTAGGCCAGCGGAAGTGGTTCTTTTTGTTCTCCAAAAGATCGCTAGGCTCGTGCATTCAACACGTGCAGGCAGGGAACGGCTGATCGCTGCAGGGGTTGGCGCTACAGCAGTTGCACCTTGGACTGCAAGAAGGGGTGAGCTGGAGCAAGGTTCATAGTTCGGGTCAACTCTTCGATTGGAGACTTTGCAAGATGAAGACATTGAGAAACCCTACTTACTAGGGGCTCCTGGCATCGCTACTAGGAGCAAGGACGCTACTAGGAACAATTTTCATGACATTTTATCAGATGTTTCGAACCGACACTGAGAGACTTCCAGAGCTCCTTCCAGGCATCCTTTCGGCCACCTGCAGATGACGAGGACCTACAACGGGAACTGGCTTCAATCCACCGCTGTGATGCCACGCTGGCAATTTCGGAAGAAGAGCGGACGCTTTTGGTGGAAAGATATGGGATCCCAAGCTGGAAGGCTGCTTGGTACCTTGAATCAAGGAGCTTGCATGCAAGATCAAGCAACCCAGATTTTTCTAGAAACTGCTTCCTCAGGGCCTGACCTGTACCTGGCATGTCTTCCAACTGCAAGTTGTCTCTATATAGGCTGATTGATAGGACATCCAGGACAATGCCGCGACTACTGTCCGTCGGCCTTGCCAAGGTTTGTGCTGCACCCTTCGGCTTTTCCAACATCTCCGATGAAAGACCTAGCTTTAGCAGGCGTGACGGTGCGTTGTTCATTGGGATCCTTGGCACCGAGACGGTTTTTCATAGCAGACCCCAGACCCCATCCCCCAATTGCAAGCCAGTTCAGGATCTAATTGCACGGTTTTGAGGGGGAAATATATCGTGCATCATGCACTTGCTTCTTCGGAGGAATTGGCGGCATCGACCGAACAGAGACTGTGCACGATGGTTGGTGAAAGAGGTGTGGCCTTTGGTGCGGCAGGAGGTGCCGGATGCAGTTCTTAACGTTTATGGCGCCAACCAGACCCCAGAAGATGCCGCATTAGATGATCCCGCATGTGGCGCCCGAGCTCCTTTGATCAAGGCATTTTGTGGGAGTTTCTTTGTGTAAATGATTTGTAGTATTTTGTTGCTGCAGCTGTGGCACAGGAATTGGCCAGCCCGGCTTATGATGTGAAGCGACAGTGCCATCAACGATGTGTTAGGAAACGGCAAGACTACAGAACCGGAACCTAGTTCGAGACCATAGTAAGAACGGTAAGAAGCTTGACAATCTCGCAGCACAAAAGACACAAGAGCGGTGTGCCGTGTGCAGTGGAAAACTGATGAAAACTGCATCATTGAGCAATGAGGTGAGAGGCTACTGCCGGTCTGTGGAATCTGCAATGAAGTCTCACAAGCTGCTTGTTGCCCCTTTGCGCTTTGGTGCTGGTGTAAAGGGCAAAGCCTCTTAGCTGACACATGTAGCTTCCAAAATCGTTTTCGGAATGCAGGCAGGCCACCTCACTCCTAGTCCTAGTCCTCAGAATGTAGAAATGCAGTGGGCAAAATAATAAACATGGATCAACGTGAATGTTGGTAAGGGATGTGGACGTGCATTGCATGCAAAAGCAGAACTCAGGAAACAGACGCAACCACATGTATTCAACACCATTCAAGTACGTGCGGAATGCTCCACAGGTTCTGGCAAGTCGTTTTTCATCATTTTCCTTGACCATGAGGTTTGTGAGGTCTCATAATTTTACCACCGCCAAGAAACATTGCTGTAATTGCATTGAGATATTGCATGTTATTGCGTACGCCTCCATTTGTGTGCAGCTGGGAACTCCAAACCAGTTACTGTAATTAAGATTGTCAGCAGTGCTGTTTTCTTGAGGTTCTTGAGGCAATGCTGCATGGCCTTGTCGTGGTCACCACTCCAGTGGGAATAGAGGGCATAGCTCCAGAGAGAGAGTTTCCTGGCTATGTTGTGCAGAATGGTGGGGAGGACTGATGCATTGCAGCAGCTGCACCCATGGGGTTGTTTCGGTTGTTTGCTGCACGAGAACTATGTATCTATGTAAATATGTACGTACCGTGTGTGTGTGTGTGTCACACTCTGTATCTAAGAGTTTCTTCAGCAGGGGGCTCACGGGTCTGTTCCTGGCGTGAGCCAACGAAGCTCCAGGTTCAGACTAGGATATCGAAAGAGGACGCTCTTTCGACGTACCTGCACTTTTGACCACGCTGTCTAATTTGCTTGTTTGATTCCATGGTTCTTCATGCTACCAACCCCAAAACCTTGGTTTCTGCAGCTGCAGTGCGCCGCTCGTTTCGCCACCGCTGAGTTCTGCAGACACGAGAAACAACTTTTGTTCAAGCACCTACAATTTCTTGGACCTTTCGCCATGCGGTTCTCTCACCTTCCTTCCAAAAACCAATGTCAGAGTGTGAGCCGCTCAGTCGTCCCACTTGGGTGCTGGGTGTGATCCCCGTCACTGGGGCGCTGAATTCATGCCGGACTTTCACTAACAGCTTCTTTCGTTTCCACCGTTCGTTGGATTCTCCTAACCGACTTAGTTTCACTATTGAATTAACTGCCACTACACCGCCGCGCTTCATGGAATGCCAAGCCGCCGGGCCGCCGAGCTCAAGGAGAATAAACCCAAACGAGTTCTCTACCCACACACCCAAACCCCCCCCTCCCTAATTAGGGTAACAGAGGGAAATGGTACTCGACCCACTTGTGTGTCGGTGCCTTTCCCTCCGTTGTCCCTGTTCTAGTCTACTCTACCCGGGCGGTTTAAGACTAAAGTCCCGCTCCCAAACTATTGCACCTAATTCGTTTCCGCTAAGTAATCAGTAACTCTAGAGTGCTAAGTGTTCAGACACACACACACATGTACACACACATGGACATACACCCTCTCCCTGCCCCCCGCTTTCCTTCTTGCGTTTTTCGTCGTTTGTTGAGCTTTCTTTCAGGCTTTTTAGGTGGTTCTTGAGGTTCGTTTCCCTGCCCCAGTCACGGGCTAAGTATTCACCTTTTTCTACACCTATCTTTCTCTCTTGCCCTTTTGGCGCTGCTCTTTCTATTTTCTTTCTTTCTTTTCTAAGGCTTTTTAGGTGTCATTTAGGTTTTTATGCAAGAGCGCCGCAAAGCGGCTGAGTGTGTGTGCCACACTCTGTATCTAAGAGTTTCTTCAGCAGGGGGCTCACGGGTCTGTTACTGGCGTGAGCCAACGAAGCTCCAGGTTCAGACTAGGATATCGAAAGAGGACGCTCTTTCGACGTACCTGCACTTTTGACCACGCTGTCTAATTTGCTTTGTTTGATTCCATGGTTCTTCATGCTACCAACCCCAAAACCTTGGCTTCAAACAACTTTTGTTCAAACACCTACAATTTCTTGGACCTTTCGCCATGCGGTTCTCTCACCTTCCTTCCGCCTGGGAATTGCATAACTGAAAACCAATGTCAGAGTGTGTTACGTGTGTCAACGTGCCAGGCAGCTGAGTGACTCCAGAGATGTGTTTTGTCAATCAGACGTCGCAGCTTTAGTTGCAGGATGCTCAAGCATTTGCTGATGTGATAGTTCTAGCGCTGCGAGATCGACATCGATGGGAGGCTGAGACGAACGCATGTATATATATATATACATGTAATTTGCTGTCTGAGAGCAAGAAGCGGAGGTAGTCATTAAAAAAAATCCACGTTGAGCACAGCCGCAGGTGTTGCAAAAAGTGGCATCAGGGTTCATTGCAGAGCATTTTGACGAGAGCCTTGATTGGAGTATTCAGGGTACACAGGGTAAACGCGGCATTGCTGGTTGGCGCGCCTTGTCCGACAGAAACAATGGAATGGCCCAGTCTGCAAACCACAGCCAAGGGCCAAAGTGGAAAAGAGTCTCAGGCAAGGGCTAGTGGGTTCAACTTGAGTTGAAAGGCCGACTTCGAACCTGCATTGTTTGATGTGGAACCAGTTTTCCTGAAAGGCCCAAGATGCTGGAGCAAACCATTTTGACAGACTTAGTTACTCAAAGAATGGAAGCTTCCTGCAGCCTCAGGGGCTTCTTGAGAGAGCGCTGGAGGACTTTCATCCAAGATCGAGAGCGCAACTTGGCGCATTCAGTGTGTTCCTCAGAAGTGTTTTCGGCCAACACTTTAACCACCCTGACCCCCCCAAAACCTTGAAGCAACAATCGGCCGAACACACGGACGCACGGACGCATGATGTTGATGATTCTGATTCCGACGTTGATGATGATGATGATGAAGATGAAGATGAAGATGAATATGAAAACGATGATGATGAAGTTTATGATGATGACGATGATGATGATGTTGATGATGATGCTCATGGTGATGTTGACGGTCATGACATGACGACGGTGATGATACGATACACAATTTTGTTGCGATGATGATGTTAATGCTAACCTTTGCGATGTTGCTGCTGATGATGATCCTTGTGATGACGTTGGTGATGATCAATCCGGTTCTCAACTCCAATAATGACTTTCGAGAAAGCATACGAGAGCACACAGTTATTGTTGCAAGGGTTCTTGTACACACTATTGAGCAAGCAAGCTGGCGCTTCTATGAACTTCTATGGCTTTCGTTACGCCAATCATAGTTTGATGGTGATTGATTGTGATGATGTTGACGCTAATGGTGACAATGATGGTGGTGAAATGATGGAAGCCAGAATGGGTAATGAAGATATTGATGGTGCTGACAAGTTCATGCGCACAGGGGCGCACGAGCACGGTACAGGCCACACCAGGATTGTGATTGTGTGGTGCTGAAGATGAAGGTGACGATGGTACAAATATCGCCATCGTCATTACTATCCTTGTTCTGGTCGCCATCACCCTCATCACCATTATCAACAACAACAACATCATCATCATCATCACCATCATATCCATCATCTCCTCACCATCACCATCATCACCATTATTATCATCATCACTCCTCCATCATGCTTGCTATCATCATTGTCATGACCATCACCATCACCATCATCAAGCGATGATGAAGAACAAGAACAAGCATAATAAGAAGAAGAAGAAAAAAAAGAGAAATAAGAAGAATAGTAATAAGAAGAAGCATGAATAAGTAGATGATGATGATGATGATGATGATGATGATGACGATGACGGCGATGGAACACGTGCCTGGCTTTATCATTTTTAGCACGTTTTCAATGTTATATAAATATATAGTGGCCTGGCCAAGAAATCGGCCCCAGAGCTAGTATGAAATACGTACCTGTTCCCACCGTGAATTTGAAGTGTTTGGCCGGGCCCCGTATGCTTAAACAGTGTTCTATGGACAGAGAGAGAGGGAGAGATACATAAAGTAAAATTGATTCGAGATGAGGTAGAGAAGTGCAGAAAGAGAGGATCAAACTCATGGTTACGGAGTAGAAACTTTCGAACAGCAGGGATCAAAGGAAAGCAAGGGCAACTGGAGGTCAACGTTAAGGTGACCAAAGGCTGGATTCGTACATGGAAGTGCAAAACATGGAACCTGTTGCACAAACGGCAATCTTGCAACCTCGCTGATGCGGGGAGAGGTGAGTCTACTTGCATGCGGATCGGGTGGTAGGACTGTGGAAATTGACACTTCATTGCCATTTGGAAGTGTTGCCAACCGGGAAACATTATGCCGGAGCAGCGGAGATGTACGACATCGAGCCACAGGAAGGATTTGAAGGATTCACTGGCCACAGGCATCGTGACATCAGCGAAAAGCGTGGAAGGGGGGTAGAGTCGAGGCAAGATTGAGGATTGGACGTGTACCTGTGAAGAAGACCAAGTTTCACCAACGTTTGAAGAGCGAATGCTGCTTGATTACTTGAGTTGTCGCATCAATATCGAATAGTGTCATATAATTTCGACATGTTTGAGTACATTGTTCCTGAGGTTGATTTCAGGGGCTGTTGCATTATATAAATAGACGGAGGCAGACATGGCATGGGCACGTGCATTGGTGCGGAAACGCATTTGACATGTGAGCCGCTTTAACAGTATCGTCCAGTTGCTACTGTATTTCGCTGTGTGCAGCTGTGAGGTGACTATGTCGGACAGATGCTGTGGCACACATCCTTAAGATCCACACAACTGATGGCCTTTCGTCTTCAATTGTTGTGGCTCAACACACAATCTCTGTCAAAGTGGTGTCATTTCATGCCATTTCTATTGACTGAAACGTTGAGCTATTCAAATTCATCGGCACTCATATTGCTTAATTACGCAGATCCGCAGCTCCAAGGCAAACATTTGACCGCTAGGGTTTTGGGAACCACCATGCTGGATAGTATATTTTTGGTTGAACCATGAAGTAGGAAGTCCGCATCGGCAAGGCCAAGTACATCGCCGCCAAAGAAGAGAACCGAACATTGAAGGCTGACCAGGCCTCGGAGTTTGTTTTCTCATATAGGTCCATGTCAAGCCACTGGAGAACCGTTGTGAGGCCCAAAGAAGGCCCGCCGCCTAGTTGCGTGATTGGGAGCCCACCCGAAACCACGGCTCTAGGCTGGATTGTGACCTGCGAAAATGCTGTTTGCGGAAGCCTGCTGGAAAAGGGTGGCTGCCTGCAGCACTGGGTTCTATGAATATGCTTTTCATCTATATATATAACTTTTAGACATGTGTTCTTTTTGTGTCCTTGGAGGAGTACATTCAGGCAGCTGTGTTGAGGAGAAGGCTGGAAAGGCTTGCTTCAAAGGAAAGCATCACTTCACAGCCTACGGGAAAATGGGTGTGTGGGAGCCCTAGCAGCCCGAAATCACAACCCAAGCTGTCAGGCTGTCAGTGAAGGTCCGACCACAGGTTGGTCCAAACGGTTGTCCAGCCGATTCTGGTAACGGTGCAGTCTTTTTTGGCTACTGTAGACTTCCTCCGCGTCATGTGCTGCTACATGTTCGTTTTGCAGCTGTCAGCTTCATCAAGGTGCAAGCTGCGGTGAGGACAACAAGCCTGAGCGGCAGTTTGCGCCTTGAATTGGCTTACCCGCTTACCCCCATTGTATCAACATCTTGCCTGGAAGTCTAGGAATCTAGAAAAAGGAGAAAGAGGACGAGGAAGAAAGACACAAATGAGAAAAACCAACCACATAAAGAAAAATCAAAACAGTTGAACAGAAAGAAGAAAAGACACATCGAGAAACAAGAGGGGTGTTAGAGAGGCTCAGTTTTTGGACACTTTTGTCCTAGCAGGAGCGCTTCTTGAAACAAGAGAGCTGCTATGACTGAGTCTATGACTGCTTCGGCTTTGCTAGAGCCTGTACCATGCACTCGGTGTGAGGCGTTGCAACAATTGCGGGGGTCCGGCTCCATGGGTGCATCGATCTCAGAGGCTGCTTTCATTGTCTCCTTGCACATGCCGCATGAGTTCTTTGTGCCGTTGGCTTGCTAGCGGACAGACTGCCACTGACTACACCAAACTACAGGAATTGGCCATAACATCCGTTTGCACTCGGTCCGTCTTTGATGTGTGGATGTGTTCTTCTTGCTTTCTGCCTCTCCGCCACAACAATCCAACCAAAGAATCTAAAGAGAACGACAAAGTTTCCCTAAAAGCCCAGGAACCAAATAAAGCGTGAGCTATCCTGCGTCCTGTCAGTAGTAGCTACTTGTTAGCTACCAGTACTACCAGCTACCTTTTCCACTAGCTACCAAGCTACTACCTACCTCCACGGCCTACTCCCTCAACAAAAAAAACAGGATGTTGTTGTTGAATTTGCCAAGGCCAAAGTCTTTTGAGGTGCGATCTTCCACCTTCGCACACGGCCCATGGGGAGGGGAATGGCGTTTCCTGGCAGTTGGGAAGCACCTTGCAAGTGACAGTTGGCAGTGCGATGATTCGTCACCCTACGTCACCACTAAAAAGATTGAACATTATATATTTTTACCATTTGTGTGAGCCATTTCATCATTGAAACTTGATAATTGAGCGACACTTCTGGCTCCACTTCCGTAGATGTGCATTTTTTTAAAGCCGGACTCTTATGCCTGGTTTATCCTGGCTTGCCACTGATTCTATGTGCTTCATGCCTTGCCATAGCATTCAGGGAGACTCTGACGGCGAAGTCCTGGAAGCTTAGGCCCGCGATTGCAATCGCGATGGCAATGGCATCTGCAACATGTGGTTAAAAAACACTCCATGGCCTGATCCTCAGAGGATCGGAGAGAGTCTTTTGTCGTTTTGCACTTTCTGGGCGAGCCAGTTGAGTATCTGACTTTTTCAGGCCGAACTTTCGACAGGGCTCTTGAAGCGGTAAAGGACCTCAGCCTTTCCAATTTATGTTGAAGTGATGTGCCGTTGTGGCCGGAATAGGGGGAAGCTAAGCCCTACCTGCCACTTGGGCAGCTCGCAGTCACACTTGGACTGGGTCGAAGACGCAATGTTTGTAATCTAACTACACAAAAGGTATCAAAAAGGTGTCATTTTGTTTCAAAACATGTCGCTAGCCGCTGTCTTGGATTTCTCCCTTGCAAAGATCTTTGTTGGACAGGCCTCACAGTCACCTTGAAACTAATATTGTGGCTTGGAATTACGAAGGCCAAAATCCTTGCGCCACCTGGGTATATCCTAGATCGTGGCGATCAGATCGCGGCCTTCGGACCAAGTAGAGTGCTTGTTGATATACTATATATACTGTAGATGGATGGGAACCCGTTTGCTTCCCTCAAGGCTTGTCTCAAAGACTTAAGACCCAGCCGTGACTGCCGTTCCATGAAAACAGTTGGGCAAGAAAAGCATGAATACTAGGTCATACTAGGCCGCATATGCATCCGTGTATGCATAATTTATAATTGTACCTAATTAATCTATTACACAATAACATCTTGTCAAATGGCGAAGGCTCACGGACGAACGATGGATAGAGATGGTTGACAGAAGCAAAGGAAACACCCAACTATGCAATTCTAATAGACTCTGCGAGCCTGGTGAGAACATCAATAGCATGCCCCCCTGCAACAATAGAAGGATCAATGAGATCAAGGTAGCTGCAACTGACTCTAACTGTAAATTCATGTAAATTCAAATTCATCACGATGTTTGGGTTTTTCGAGCTGGGCTGCACCATCCAAAGGACTAGCTTGGCATTTGATGAGGCGTGCCATGATACTGAGTGACAAACACCTTAATTTCAAGATATTATTGTGTGTTTTAAGCCCGACAAGTGAGGATATTACCTAATTACTAAAGTGCCAAGCGAAGCTGAATTGCTCAAGCCATCCCTGCGGGAGCGTGCCTGTGATGTCGCAGGCGGTCTTGCGTTGCTAGAAACAAACGAGTGAAGCACAAGAGACCACCGTGCTTCCTTGCTTTTGACAGGTTGTCTCCCGTGGACGGACACCGCTGAAGTCTGCCAGTGCTCCTAGCATACAAGGCTCCACAAAGAGCACGCAGAAGACTCTGAATTTGGGTGGCCAGCCTGGCAGTGGTCTTAGCGCAGGCGCGTTTTAACCCCCTTGCTCACAACACGTCTAGGGTCTAGGCAGGCTTGGCTGTCTAGACAGCAAATGGTCCAAATCTCGTTTTGCCTTGTCCATGGCAGGTGCCTGCTTACCAGATGATGTGAAAAACGCCACCACAGGTCTCAGTGCTGAACCACATCCTCTGAAGCAGGCCCCACCTGACCGTTTCAGGCGACTTCTTTGTCATTCTTTAGCCTTTGCTAGACCGGAGGCTGAGTGGGACCCAAGAGCTTTTGTTGATGAAGAGTCTTGGATTGCAACAGCTAGTTCGCCCATGGTCTGACGGCGGCCATGTTTCCTGTTGCCACAGGCAGCTTTCAGTTGCTGGGATGTCAGGAGATGAGGCGCGAGCAACAGCAATGGGCGGCACTTCAAAAGTACAGAGATGGGCAGCACGGTTGCAATCTTTCGGCCGTCACAGGCACTTTATCCAACATCGGAAGCATGTATGTCCTTTCGCATGGCCCAAGAAACATTTAAACTATCCTTGGTAGCTGGATTGAGGGCTTTTGGAGCAAATGACTGACTGATGGATCAGGGAACAGCAGCTGAGGCTTGCAAAGCAGATAGAGGAGAATAAGGTCATGAGGCGAGCTGACGTAGAAGCAGGAAAGCCTCCAAATGTGAAAATGGAGTTCTCCGGAAGGTAAGATACAATGAGTGAGTGGATGAGTGAGCGAGCGGTACGGGATGCACGTAAGTATTGTCCGAATGTTTGCCAGTTTCTGGTTTCCCGGAGCTCATCCCGCTGGCCATAATTGACAATGCCAGTCATGCCCTTGTTAAAGTAGCTTCTTGTTACTTGTAGTAATGCACTTGTTACCGGTAGCGATGCACTTGTGCTAGTCTCACCCACTCTCATCGAAGAAAGCTCACAGGCAAGCAAGGAGAGATGAGCACCATGACTTGGTAAAGACCATCACGGCAGAGACTTTGAAGATGCAAGTCCGGGAGAACAAAGAGAAGGCAAGCATGCTTGAAGGGAGCTTGTGGAAATAGAGGAGTTCCAATGGAGCACCATCATAAAGTAATGAAGCTTGGGTCAATTTTTCTATTTTGCCAAGCGCATGGGCAAGTCTGAAGTTCTGTGGTGGTTTGTCATTGGCATTCTATCATTCCTTTGCCTGGAGGAGGAGCTCTCGCAGAAACGCCGGAAGATGCGGCAGAACCTTGATGAGCAGATGGCTTTGCAGGAAGAACGTGCAAAGGAAGCGCGGCTGCACGATTTGCTCGAGGGTGCCGAGGTGAAGGCGCAGAGCCGAGACATGAAGAAGCAAGACATGAAGGAATTACACTTAAAATATCAATTGAACAAGTAAGTAGTTGCCATATAATTAATGAATATTAACGATATACTGTAATGTTATATAGATTCTATAGTTACTAAACCTATTATTACTGTAGTAAATTAAGAAATCAAGTTCAATGGTTTGTGAGGGGCACGAGGGGGCTAGCCAATACTTAACCTGGGGTCCAGAGCCTTGAAACTTCTCTCTGCATCGAATGGGTGGGGCAAAAACTGCCTTCACGAACCCTGATGTCAATCCAATGCAAAAACTGTTAAACATTTTTGTTACTAGTAGCGTAGCTTCTTGTTACTAGTAATGGCCTCCAACCTACTAGCGATGGCCTCCACCTAGTAGCGTCCTTGCTCCTATTGCATGGTTAAAGCAGTCCCAGATTTCTGGGGAATTCAAGAAGTACGAGTACGGTCAGGCGCAAAGCATGCAGCTCCTGTATGAAGAAGTAGAGGCGCAGAAAAAGCGGAAAGAGGCGGGAGGGCAAACAGAAGCACTTGATTTAACGCAGGCCCCACCTCGAATTTTTGGGAGAGACTGCACCAATGCTTGTCAACGAACTATTGCAGATCCGCAAGGGGTGCCTTTCTTGACCTGTGCAGGACATGAAGAAGCGAGGGGACGAGATGTCACTTAGTGCAGACAGAAGTGGCAGTTGTGCTCGGCCTTTTTCATGTTCTTCTGAGTGTCGCCGAAGAAGAGCAACCATTTTTCATTCCTGGATTCATGTGCTTAGGCGACAAGAAGTCGCTCGTCGAGCCATGAAGAAGAGCGACAACAGACAGCAGGATGCTTGTCCACTTCAATATAGTAACATGGTGAAGCTGGCAAGCGGCACTTGTTTTTTTCTCTCTTGTTTGGTTGGAAGATGCTAGAACAGTCTGTCAAAAGCAAGAGTTTTTGGCATAGCTAAGGATCGCGAGGATATGCTGGCAAAGATGCGCAGTGACGACTTGCAGGACCAGACATTAATCAAACAAGAGTTTGAACAAGACAGAACGTGTCAGTGTTGACAGGAGGAATACCGACAGGCCATGAAGCTCGAGCGCTTACGTGCACACCAAGCAAGATCAGATGCTCGAGAGGCAAGGGCCGCCAATTGGGGTGTGCAGCGACTATCAGCGTATGACAATCAACTTCACAACTCCAATAGAATCCGTCAGTACCATGTCATGTGTTCGGCAGCAACTTTGGCCATGGACATTTGTGGATTGTAATGGCTGCTTGAGTTGTGAGGCTCATTACTTTGAGACTGCTGGCCGTGCCGGAGCTGCATGGTACATGTGATAACGGAAAACGTGTAGTCAGTGTAGTCCATACGAATGAAATTTGCTTCGTGCTCCGGCGTTCCACTTCAGTAACGTGTTGAAGCATGGGTAAGTTTGGAAGATTTGCTGCTTGACATTTTGTAAATTGAGGCGAGCTTGACCTTCGCAACTCACAGGAGGCGGAGAGGCAAGACCGCTGGAAGCTTAGCACTGACGGGATCCGGGCGAGGCACGTCTCCAGTGGAAGCCAAAGTTGAAAGTACAGTGATGTTGAGACATGTTGAGATGCGTGAGGCGATGAGAGGCAGCACAATCTTCGCTTGGACTTGCACTACTCCAGGCAGTTGTAGCTGGCATGGATTGCTTCAGTTTTCATTCGCTCAACACGGGGTGCTTCACAACGCTTGAGCAGGAGCACGAGAGACAACACAGATGCCCATGCACATGCATGCTCTCCAAAACTCATGCAACACAGCAGTGCTTTGTTTGCACGGCACTTTTGACAGACTCAAGAGGCACAAGGAGGTGTGATATAAGATGATATAAGATATGATGTGGCGCAGTTCTGGTTGATAGGCGTGAACATGGCACACCGAATCATACACTAGCAACATGTGGTGCATACAGTAGTGTGTTCTTTACATGAAGATCCCCGAGCCAAAGAGTGACTACCAAGCACGCTAGTGCTCTGCTAGTCATATACCCGTGACCAGTTACCTGGTGAGGCGAGAGGCTGCCAGGAAACAACAGCTCGACAAGGTGCTGGGTGAAATGCGCCAGCAGCTGCTTGATGGAACTGGCCAGTGCCTGCATTGCCAGTGCCTGCATTGAGAACTTTCTACAACACAAACCTATGTTTGTTGAACCTTCCTTACACACACACACAGATATATATATATATATATATGATCTTATAATATACCGTATTTTTTCTTTTCCTCTCTCTCTCTCTATAGACACGTAACCACGTATTTCGCTCCAACGGCTTTTGGTACTTTCGGCGCGTTTGTCAGCTGCTTCTGAGGCTGGGAGCTTCAGACGACCAAAGGGGCTTGGACCGATTGCGGCAGGCATCTACCGGCATCGCTACTAATAACAAGAAGCTATAAGCGCATCGCTATTAGTAACTGTGCATCGCTATTAGTAGCTATTTTACAACTATATAGTAACAAGAAGTAGCTCCTGGCATTACTACTAGGAACAAGAAGCTACTAGTAACAAGGGCATCGCTAGTAGTAGCTAGAAGCTTTGAGTTGCTTTATCGATTGGTCGATGTCGTCAAGGCATCCACCCATAGCGATCTTCTTGTGTGCATGTTCATCCTTGTTCTTGCACGTCGGGACCTTGCACCACATTAGTGCCCATGCCATTATTATGGTGCTGCAAGTGTCATATTTTGGGAAGGGAGCCTCGATGGGTTGGACTCGATCACATCATCCCCCTCCAGCTCAAAGTTAGGGGTGTCACGGAGGCTGAAAGCAGCCAAGCCCGAAGTTGAACAAATGGTTTCAGTAGCCCACGGAGTAGCAAGCATAAAATCGTGAAGGTTAAGCAGCAAGCTGAAAGGACCTCACGGGAACATAGACGGCAATGGCTTCAAAGCAAGAAGCACGTGTGATGGACGCAGGTTCGGTTGTAAACGCGGTCCCTGTGATGAGTTGTTCACGCGGTGTGCTCTTCATTTGGAGTTAGCTTCCATCTTTTTACAAGAACACATCTCCACTCGACCCCATCACCCCATTCCCATGCAACCTCTGTGTGTGCAGCTCATCCAGGTTGTGTGTGTGCGCAGCTTGTCCAGATTCTGTGTGCGCTCTGATCCCGTTTCGTGTGCGCAGCTGATCCTGTGTCCCACGTGACCGGCCTTCAACCCAAGAACAAGCTAGTTGACTTCATATATATACATATATATAGAGGGACTGGAAATGAGGAAGTTCTTTTTTTGGACGTAGGACTGTATCACTGATGGCCTGAACGATCATTGAGTAGGACATGGATCAACAAAGGGCCAAGATGGGCCAAGGATCAGGGTGTTTTGCCCAGGAGAAAGAGCGACATGCTTTGAGCTCTGCCGCGCGCATTGCTGCTGAGACTGATTTGCAGAAGCATCGGCAGAAGCGAACTGCGGAGCTGGAAATGCAAGCTGAATTAGTGCCAGAGCAGCAGGATGATGCAGGATGTTGTTGTTCCTTCGGGTTCGTGGTCCCTTGCACGTGTCCTGCCCATGTCCTACCCCTCGTACATGCCTCCAACCTGCTCCTAAACAACAGTATGGCCCCCTTGAAAGTTAGCCTTGCAGAGTGCTTGCCCCTAACGTTTGCAGGTCAGTTTCCATGCCGTATAGCAACTCAGCATGAGTAGATAACAGTGGCGTCACTTCGTTTCGGTGCTGAGACGCGCACATGCCGGTGGGTTCCAACTCTGGCCCAAGGCCAAGATGATGATGGAGAAGCAGCAAAGAGAAAAGGATGGACTGGATGGACCAAAATCCCGCATAACAGCATTATGCTCTATGGCATTTTGACGGCATGGGGTGATTTTCTCTTCCCTTTGAAAGAGGTATTGTTTATTTTTTGTATACCGACACATCAGGCGCCGAGGGCTTGTCTCATGCCTTCATGCCTCTCATGCCTTCAAATTCGACTGAGGCCATAGACCAGGCCTTTGTGGATATGACCATTGCGCGAGCTAGCGGCAAAGCTGTCCCCAAGTCGGACAAACCTATGCACCAAGTGGACGCGTCAAAGGATTTGAGCAGTTCGGTTGCAAAAGGGCCCCCAAAACGTGATTCGGGTGGAGTATATGTTTGTGGAAAACATTAGTAAGCCGCAAGCCCTCCGTGCAGATCCCTTGTCGATACCTGATAAGTCGGACGACATCAATGGTGTCCGAGGCAAGCCTTTAGGCAAGCCACGCGTCAAGCCATGGGTTGATATAGCCAAAAGCCACGGCCCAGGAGGCATGGGCCATCATGGGCCGACAGCAAGGGCTGGGGGAGACGGAGTTCATGGGCTGATGCTGAGACAATCACTTCCTAATGGCAAATGTGTATGAGGAAGTCCTGTGAAGCAAAGTCAGTATGTAGCATAGTGTTCCCCACTGGAACTGAATCAGGAACTCTGTGGAACTCCACCCCCTCCCCCAAAAATCCATACACTCATACACTATTTATATTCTATTTCCTTTATCAGAGGAATTGGAATCGCAACTAGATCTGGATCTAGAACTGGAACTGGATCTCCTTCACCCAACAAATTAATTTCACTGCAGGAGTTGACATGACCACTGGAATTGGAGCTGGAGCTGGATCTCCTCCCCACCAAAAAGTCATCGAAGGAATCGACATGACCACTGAGACTGAAACTAGTAATTAACTAGATCTAGCACTGGATCTAGAACTGGAACTGGATTTGGAACTGGAACTGCCCCCCCCACCCCGTAGGCAGTGAGCACCACTTTGGAATTGGATCTGGAACTGGAACTGCGCCCCCCCCACCCCGTAGACAGTGAGCACCACTTTGGAACTGGATCTGGAACCGGATCTAGAACTGCTGCCTCCACCCCTGAGACAGCTACCACCACTGTAAAACTGGAACTGGATCTGGAAGTGGAACTGTTCCAACCACCAGGGGCACACTCTGCATAATGTGACCTGTGACAAGTCAGAATTGTTGGGAGATATTACTTGCTTGGAGTTGGATGTGCAGGCAGCGGCTGTTTAGTTTATTGTGCGTGAAGCAGAAGTTGTGGCTTGCAGGCGTTGTAGGTGTGTTCGGTGGTGATGGCCGAGTACATCAAAGCCTCATGGCAACGGGCGGAGCGCGACGCATCCTTACTGATGCAGCAGTCGCTCGGCATGAAAACCTGTCAAGGGGTCCATGTTGCCTTGCTGATTCAATCAATTGCAACTGAACAGCCGCTTATCAGAGAGCCTGCTCATCGAAAGGCGCGAAAGACCTGGTCAGAAGGAATAAGTGCAGCATCTTGCTTGCATTTGCAGAGGTTACCAGTTTCCAGATGTTTCCGGATGTGGTATGGCTTTCTGCCCGGCAGTCAGGACAAAATGAAGGAAGGCCAAAAAGCTGCTGAACAGCGACATCTTGCACAGCTGCACGACAAGAGCGATAGCCTTTGAGAATGGGATGGTTTCCAGTGCACAAAGTGTTGCCACCAAGTATTGCAAGAATGTGCAAGACGGCTGCTGTCAGAGAAAAACACGATCCAAAGTTCCGAAGGCTGTGCTTAATGATTTTCGATCGACCATATTTTAGACATGTGTCACGTCCTGGCCTTTGAGAACTCAAAGCCGGACACCAACTATTGGATTATTGGACCATATCAACATTTATGGTTTGTCCGTCATTTCCAAAGTGCATTGGTATAGCATTCTTCTAACTTCTGGTAATGAGTGGGTGTGTTTCACCCAAAAAAGTTTCACCCGTATATGCGGTACCTCAATAATCAGGCGCCGGTGTTGCGGAAATCAATGCGGCTTGGTGAGGGAAGGTGCAGGGTCAAGAGCTGCTCCCGGGTGCAGTTATAAAAGAGATTTGTAATGGTCCTGCAGAAGGGGGTCCAAAAAATCCATTGATCGGCCGGCTTGTGACAGGCTGTATGGTTCCAAGGAGGCTGATTGGAGCTACACGGAAGTATTCGATTCAGTGGCCATTGCCATGAAAGTAGATCTGACACCAGCAGTGTTTGGGTACTGTATTATTCCCTGGCAAGCTACCCGTTTTTGAGAGACCCAAGTTCAATCGTCATGCTTGTTTGAATAATTGTCTTTGGGTAGGCTGTTGCTCGACTCATTGTAGACGGGGGTTGGGCTGGCGCAGAAGCAAAAGTAGTCAGCATTCTGAGAACCGGCAGTCCATCACTGAGGTGAGTTTGGCGGTGGACTATCATGCAGTCTTCTCCTGCGTGTTAAAATGAATTCCTTTGCATTTGTGTCACCATTGCAACTTCACTGAGTAAATTGAGACTTTCATCCTCAGCCATTTAGCAGCAGCAGCAGCAGCAGCAGCAGTAGTAGTGCTATGGTGATCCAGGCATGAGATTAAGCTTGTGCTGTGCTACTTGTATCGAAGCTCCCTTTACTGCATGCATCGGAATACCCTGCACCGACAGACTCTTTCTTCCTTTATACCCTCTGGGTAAGTGGAACAAATTAGAGATGTCCAACCATCTAGCGATGGCCTCCAACCTGATAGCGATGGCCTCCAACCGAGAAGCGATGGCCTCCAACCCAATAGCATGATGATGTTGCATTTTTGCCAATGTTTTTCCGTGAGGTGAGAGGTTAAACATGTCCTGTACTTTGGACGAACTCTTTATCGCTTGCTCATTTCTTTGCTATGACCGTCCCGCGGCGTCGAAGAGGGTGGCAATGCGTAGCCGCGCTTTCTATCTCAGGCAGGTTGATCTACTGTATCTCCAAATGTTGATGTCAGTTTGGCAACCGGCTCCGGGCATGCATCGCTATTAGGTTGGAGGCCATTGCTATTAGGTTGGAGGCCATCTCTGGGCTGTTAGCCAAAACCTGAAGTCCAGGTGCTTTGCTGCTCCCATCCTTTGTGGTTCCGCAGGGCTCTCATGGCCACAGCCCACGGCTGCTGCGGAGAGCCAGCGACAGATCTGACGAAAGCAGCACGCTGGGTCTTTCTGTGCTGATTGCAGGGGCAGGTCCTGCAGGTACCAAGTTGCCACAGGGAGAAGCATCCCTTGTAAATTTTGACTTGCACACGGCACAGAAGTGACAGCAAGCCCCATGAAGATCCGCAACGCAAAATACCAACCAGAGGGAACAACTCATGAACTTGTTGTTTGGATGTTGTGTTTCAGTGCCAGCAAGATTGACCATTAGCCGTGAAAACCTGACGAACCACTGTGCGCTGAAGCACATTCCTCTGGGATCGTTTGGGCCCTGCTAGGTTTGCTTCTGGCAGACCGGCTATTGTCAGCTGGATGCTCCGTACATATAGTTGAGGCACGCCAAGACCCTAGGAGTGGCAGCCTCGAAGGTCGAGCTTATGCACTCGGTCTTGGCCTCCGGGCGCAACAGACGATTCGGACAGGGCACTTGGGGCAAGTGGGAAAGCAATAAGAGTGGTGGTTGCTCCAAGAGCAGTGGTTTGAATTATATAGACTCATCCCCTTCCAGGACCGTTGATGACAAACTTTGGGAGACTATCAAGCCCAGTGGCTTTGCCAGCGAGCGTTTCAAGCTCCATTTGTCCCCCAAAATCGTGGAGTGCTTAGTCTCGCAGTTGTTTTGACAGATTCATGAACGCTTCTGATTGTGTCCGAGAGTTTGCAGGTGTAGGAAATTGCATGACATGCGCAGTATCCTGAATATCTTGTGGGACATCCTTCGGCATCAGGCTATTGACCTTCGAACGCCGGAAGACAACAATGGCCTTGAACCAAGCCTCTTGATCTACCAGTCAGACCTGTGCTCCGCTATGTTGGACCACTTGGAAACCAACTTTGGAGGCACCCACTTGCAAGCATCACACTTCTAATCTAGAATCTAAACACCTCATGATTCAACCATTTCCTTGGAGCACAGCATGCAACCCTAATGGCCCTAGACGGAGGGTATGTCCGATGCACTGCATGGTGCCACATGGGACATTTGTGTTTTTTTGGGTATTCCACGTCACCGTTTTTCAAAGCATGAGCAGTGCTTGATGGCGATGGTGCCAAGTTCCGCGGACATAGATGCAATAGCATCTGCAGTTTGTTGAAACTGAACATGAAAGCATTGCGAAGCATTGCTTCTTTTCTTTTGTGTGCCTTAACATGTGCTGCACCTGCACATTGCTTGTCCGGGACAATCCCCAGTGTATTTGGTCTTGACCACTATGCAACTAAACTGTGTTTGTAACTTTTTTTGTGACCGATTTTCCAAAAAAAGCGTTATAGGCAGTTGGGATTGCATAGTGCCACGCTTGTTTCAAGGCTCTTGCACTATTGTCTATTGTATGGATTCAACTTCTTTTGGGCTTGTGTTGTATGACCGGGTGCTGGCAATGAACAATTGATGTAGGTCCTCGCTGTCAGATGATGCTGTTCACGGGCACATGGGAAACCTGTATGCAAACTAAATATAGACTGCCTCGGGCAAACTGCTGTGAAGGAGAGGGAGTGAGGGAGAGAGAAACCCTGGCCATCGCTAGTAGGTTGGAGAGAGAAACCCTGGAGGTTCGGGAAGATTGCGAATCTCTTTCCAAAGCCGCCTGAAGTTCCTCAATGCGGCGACAGGTGCCTCAGCGCTTTCCTTGTCAGGCTTATTCTCAGATCTCTGGAGCGACGGGATATTCTTTTCATTTAATATATACCTATCTTTGAACGTAAATGCCGGATTGCCAGGATGTTGACCACCTTGTGTGTGAGGGCAACTGGTTGCTTCTCACAGACCATGTCAGGTGCTGCAAGTGTGCAGAAAGGTGAGCAGCTAGAGGAACTGCCATCAGCGGATTTGGTAGCAGGTTGTGATGGTGTAAACTCTGCTGCTGGCTTGTCATGTAAAGTTTTTGTTTTTTTTCTCTATGTCTTCCCCTGGAGTCAAGACTCACTTGGAAATCAGTGCAGCATGCAGCTCAATCATGCAACCGGGATCAATCATGTTGATACATTCCAAATGTTGCAGCATGTTGCAAGGAAGACATGACAGTCACAGCGAATTGCCGACTTGAGGCTGTCCGCTCAAGCATAGCAGCGGCCTGCCCAGCGTTTGAGGTAGGAGCCAGGGTGAAAGATGCTCATTCACTAATCTAAATCAATTGCATGCTATATGTTTTGCCTGAGCCACCCGGAGCAATCGACTTGACCAATGTGACCCGCAAACGTATAATTACATTTTACATTTATTGCATTTGCACCAGGTGGCGCAGACCAAACTGCCTGGCAGCTTTAAAGTCCTGCGGTTTCCTCAGCACCATGGCTGAAGACTGAACTGTTGGCAGGTGGTCGCAGTAACAAGTGCTCGGCAGGATGTACTACAAGTAGTCACTTTACTCCCCCTCTCTCTCTTTGTTTTTTTCTCGGTTCTTTTCTGTCACGCCAAAGTCAAGGCGAGCCACGGCATTCTAGCCAAAAGTGGCAAAGGGCCAAGGATCGTTCGCCTTGCAGCCCATACAAAGTCATCAAGACTTCCAGTCCTGATTGCTCGTCAACTGTCCGAGCTCATTGGGAACCTCAAAGTGGTTTGCCCTTTGCGACTGGCACAACCATTTGCTAACCAACTCTGAACTCTTCCATCTTGCTCTTTGGAGGTTCGGTGGCACTTCTGGCATTCAAGCCATTCCCCCCTCTTCCACACATCGTGGCTTGGATGGATGCGAGTCCGTAGGTTCAGAGTCTCCTCAGTCATCCTGGTATAACGACATTGAGATCCTTTCAACTGCTCTAAAGCTGCCTTGCCACTGCGCAATGGAATCTTGGCCCAACAGCGGCTGCATCCAAAATTGGTCGCCCGCATGATCCAACGGTGCCCTGGCTGGTCTTCCATCATCTCCTCCGTGTGCTGCACCAATTCGGACATGGTTTGCTTCAAAGTCTTGGAGACAGTGCCAGGGCAGGCTGTGGCCTGCTTGCTGCTGATTTCCCCATGAGTGTTGCAGCCCTTGATTTTTTCGCAGTGCTCACAAATCACTCCGTGGTGGTGATGAAGCCACTTGTGTTGGTCTTTAACGGAGTTTGTTGGACCAGCTGGTTGAAGAGCTCAACCCTTCCTTTGGGTTTGGCCGGCTTGACCTTGAAACTCCGTTTCAACCTTCTCAAGTTTGCCATGCATATAGTGATCCGGATCACCCAGGATGGCACTGATGCGGCCGGCAGCAACCTCATAGATGTGCTGATGTTTCACATCTTCTGCCTTGAGCTCAGCCTCCAATGCTGTGGGTGCTTCCTTGGCTGCCCTGCCTTTAGCGGCCAATTTGGCCTCGAGGAACTGCATCCATGCCTTGGACTCACCTCCTTGCTCTTTCAGAAGCTTCTGTGGGACGTGAAGCAATTGCACCCGCAGCCACTCCTCCTCCGGCAGGTTGTGCCACAGATCTGGGCCAGTCTTGCCAGCGGCCCCTTTCTTGAGGGCTTCCCAGCCTGCTTTGCTAGGAATATTGACTTAATGTTTTCCAAGGACAGCTCACTCCCAAGACCCATCCCCTAGCCTCAGAGGCTTTGCCAGGGGCCACCGCTGTGCAGGTGCCAAGGATCTGCCATGAGCCCTCCTGCCAAGTACCAGCTGTCAAAGCCACTGTGTAATTCTTGATGCGGACATCTTGACAGGTGGCATGAACACCAATGGCTAATCTGTGAGATGGGCTTAGTCGGACAGGCCATCTTCTGGCAAACAAGCCAGTGACTTCACACGACTCAGGGCCTTCCACAGTCATGTAGTGCGGGGACTCGATGAGGCCTCTTGCCCACAACATGGCATCTTCATTTGCCTGAATGCTCACTTGCCATTCCCGTGGTAGGTCTTGTTCATGATACTTGCATTGCCACACCAAGTGCTTCATAGTGACCGGGACATTGCACAGCGGACAAACCACTCTTTCACCCGCTCCATGGGTCCTCAAGGATCCTTGGGTCCAAGCATTTTAACTTAATGTTTAACTTAATTCTAATAGCTTCTTGTTACCACTAGTAAGGCACCTGTTACTACTAGCGAGGCACTTGTTACTATCAACTGCCGCTTTGGCAGGCCCATTTAGGCTTTTGATCACCCGGTGGTAGACTGTCCAGTCAGGCTGCCTCATCAGGGGAAAGCAATGCTCGAGCTCTTGAATCCTGCGCGCCCTCTGATTCTTCTGCTCAATGTGCAGCTGCCTTTGCAGATACGGCCATGGAAAGTCAAGACTGAGCTGATTCGCAGGCAGGAGTCCAGTCGCTGGCCTAACCCAATCATCAAGCACAGATGCATCCCATCCCATTTCCATGAGATAAACTTGCAAAGCTGCCATAGGTCCAGCCACAACAATCCAAGGGTGAGCAGCCGCTTGCAGCCTGCACCACGGACCTCCAAACTCGAATCCGAACCGGGCGAGACCGAAGCTTCAAGTGCAGGAGCTTGGACTGTCTTCCACTGCCCTTCAACAGTCGTTTCTGTTGATTGCCAACCAGCCCCCACCTGAATCCAGGCCTAAGTCCTTCAAAAGGTCATGGGCACGTGGCTGATTCACTGCCCTCTTGGCTTCAGCAGTGGAGGCCAGGAATCCAGTCTTGCTGACAGAAAGCTGGAGCCCAACTGATTCAAGACCGTGCTTCACTTCCTCATACCCGGCCAGGGCTTCCTTGCAGACCATGTTGGCATCTTCCCCAACGAAGTCTATGGAGATGTCATCGACCCATACATCGACAGATGCCTTGGAGTGCTTGTCATGGAAGTCCTTCAAGACTGGGGCCAAGACAAGTTTCGCAACCAGTGGAGCGGCCGGGCAACCTGCCAACATGCCTGATTCACAATGAACTGCACTGGATGTGACTTGTTCTGCCTGAAGCAAACGAGGGCCAGTGTAGACTTCATAAATGAAGTTCATGAAGGCAGGAGGGAAGTCAAGCGGTTCCCAAAGCTGCAAAAGCTGTGCCAACTCCACACTGTCGTAGAAACGTTGGAGGTCAATCAGCAACAAGATGACATGTCGACCAACAGCACGGCCAACCTCACACTTCAGGAGCCTCATCAGTGCAACCTGAAGGACTTGTGTGCCCGGGAGGCTGCGTTCCCAAGGCAGCCTTTGGCCAATGCTCGTTTGCCATGGCTTGATTTTGTCCCATCGAAGGCGGCACCATGTGTGGTAGAGCACACTTGTCAAAGAGATTGGCCTCTCGATTTCAGCCTTCTTGGGAAGGAGCAGCACCAGTGTGGTGCATACCTGATCAGGCAACCTTCCAGCAAGTTCCCACTTCCGCAGCATGTGACAAAGTTCAATGACACCTTCGATTGGCAGATTCTTGAGCAGGGCGTAACTGATGCCATCTGGCCCACTGGCCTTCTGCGGAAGTTTCCTCAATTTCTTCATAACCTCATAAGGGTCGAGATCTTCCCAGCTTCGGGCCTGCACAATGCCCTCCCAGCGCAGTCGCTCTCTCTCTCTCTCTCTGCACTCTCCTTGGGCTTGTCAATGACCTGCCATCTTCCATACCACTGCTGCTCCCTCAAAGCTTGCCTTTGTTGGACTGGCACATTGCGGAAAGGCCGGACATGCACATTGTCAGGTGCTTTGAGGCATTTGTACATGCCACTATGTCCACGGAGCTTGGCTTGTGACAACCACTGTTGAAAGTCACTTGCTTGCTGTTCAAAGGCCAGCTTCTTGGCAAACTCCTTGTTGCATTCAGCCCCTTTGATGAGGAGTGTGATTGGCGTAGGATCTCCAGCAATCAAAGCCTCTACACCAGTTTGAACTCAACAAGACCATGCACCTCTTGCCACCTGACCGCCAGATCAGCAGTTTTCGCCCGTAGGTGATCCATGGTGCCCACTCCAATGGTTGATTTGCTCGCAATGTGATGCAGCAATGAACAAAACTGCCCCCAGTACGCCAGATCACCCTTCTTCCACGGGGTTAAGGGCTTTGACATTGGCAATGGTTTGTTCTCCAGTGCTAAAAACCATCCTCTGCCCTGCTTGGGTTTATGAAGGCGTTGTAGCACAAACTGCTCAGCTTGATGACACCATTCTGCATACTGAATCTCCTTTGGCCCAGTCGGTCGGCCAAGCCAGAAAAGCTTCGGTGCAGGTTGGAACTCTTCCCACGAGCTGACCTGATCATCCAACTTGGGTACAGCAGGATATTGTGTCAGCTGAGGTAGCATAAGACGTGGTGCCTCCTTGTCCACTGTGACTACCAATGCAGCATGGGGTTTCCAAGGGACATCTCAGTTCACCTTGATGTTCATGAATGGAGCCACAGTTCTGCTGACCAAGAGGTAATCAAGTTCAGCTCCGCTGATCATCGTGGGCTGTCCACTACTCAGAAGTTCCGCCTTCGGGACATTCAGCAAGTTATGCCCTTCCCACTGAGTGGGTGGCACCTGGAAATCACCAATGACAGCCCATGGGATGGCCAGTTCCTGTAGGAAGGCCGCTAGCTCCCCCAAAATGGTGGAATTGGCCCTTGAGTTCAAGTCTTCCCCACACTTGAGGTACAGGGTGACAATCACCATCTCCCACTGCTGCCTCTGCAGGACGTTTGCCGGCAAACCATTTCCGTCCAGGTCATAGGAGTGAATCCTATAGGCAGACTGCCCTTCTCTGGTGCAAAAGAGATGGCCCCCACTATTCCCTCCTCGCCCAGTTTCATGTGCAGCCAAGAAAGTGGGGTGCCACCGATGTCTACACAGGTCGTTTTGTACCCCATCCATCTTTTGACCTTGGAGATGCGTCTCGACCATCATTACGACGGAATGGTCCTGCTGGATCATCCATTCCTTGACATCTTTGGTCCACTGGGTGATGTTGGCATACAGGAACTCAATTTCTTGGTGAGGATGTCTAGCTTTCTTTGGCGGTGGTTCAAAATTTCCAATCGTTGTCGACCAGAAGTGTGACTGCTCCGCTCTGGAGGCCCAGACCATGACCGCCCCTCTCTTGATGTGTTCCGGTACTTCTCGATGCACTTCTGGGCATCTACCATCATCTGCAATCCATACAGCTTCACCTTCAACCAGCATGGTCACATAGTGGCCCGACACCAATTCCTGCCCTTGATGAGCTATGATGCCCCTCAGGACAAAAGTAGAGTGACCAGAGTGTCCAGACTGCGTTCTCTGCGGGCATTTGAAAGTGGAAGGCGTCTGCAAGAGGTGATGGTGCTTGATCCATGCCTTAGCTTGTGGGCAGAGAGAGTATCTGCCAATGTGAAAGACGATGTGCTCCACATCACTGCCCAAACATTGGCCATGCCCTTCATTGCCCACTCTGCCAGCACCTGTTCAAAGTTGACTTCTTCTCCCGCTTCAACCGGCATCCTGATAAACAAGGGGATGGTGTCAAAGTCATGCCACCTCCCACCAAAACGAGCATGCCAGTTTCCCTGCAGCCCCGTTTGACCCCAAAGCTCCCATAGCAGCACCAGGAATTCTGAGGCATTATGCTGACTTTGAGGGTTTTCCAGCCTTGCAAGGACAGGCTGAAGCTCTGAGGCCCAAAAGATGTCCTGGATGTCATCCTGCTGAAGAAGTTGCATGCACAGTTTCGTGGATGGTCCCCAAAATTCCGCTGGACTGGAGTGGTGCGCTCCCATCCAACACCACATGCGTAGGACAGCATTGGCAAAACATCTATTGCCTTTGTTGTGAATGTTGAGGGTCAGGTTTGCCGCCAGGAGTTCAACTGACGGTGGGATTTCCGGTTCATGATCCACCGGCCTACGCAACATCAATGTGCTCTGCAAAGCCAATCTCATCCGCAGAACATGTTTGAGGGCTTCCAAGCCCCAGACTCTAGTCGGCAAGGCTTGGATGGCCTTGGCCCTTTCCTGCAAAACAAGCAATCTATTCTGCAGCCTCCCAGGGCCCGTTTGCTCAATCATCTCATCTTCATCTATCCAAACCTCATCTTCCCTGCCTCTTTTTGCCTCCTCCTAAGAAGGGACAGCAAAGGCCTGGGCTAGGTGCCTTGACTGTAGGCTGCTGATGCTCCTGAGGGTACCCTGGAGTCCCGCTGACAGCAGTCTGGGTTGCCCCTCCACAAGGGCGGTGCCCCAAGAGTACCCTCTGCATCATCCGCATCGTGCTCTCGAGTTGTTCGAGCATGTGGTGCAAATGAGCTAACCTCTGTCCTCTTTGGGTCATAGGTGTCAATCTGTACCTTGTCTCGATCATTGTCAGAGCCAAGCAAATTGTTGCGTTCTTTTTGGCTCCCCTCTTCCTGTTCCGTCTGAAACTGTTCCGCCCATTCCTCCACACCATAGGCCCTGCTCACCGACATGGTGCGCCCCGGCTCTAAAGCAGAAGAAAAGGCAGGGTCCACCCCAGTAGCAATGTCAAAATTTGGCATGTCATGTGCTTGTGGAAATGGACTATCGTAGTAGCTCTTCACGTGAACATACGGCTGCAGGCCTTGAGTCCAGCAATGTTCACTATCACAATCTTCATCCCATTCATACATGTTCCATTGTGCAAAGCGCTGTTCTCCCACACGCTCTCCCCAAGTGTTGTGAGGATGTCCAGCCCTCCACAAACTCAAACACTTCAAATCGTTTGAGTGCTCCCAAGTGTCAACCTTCATTGACTCTCCCAAACATTGCTTCCAACAGAACCCCTTCACCGTCAGAAGCTGTCCCCTTTTGCCAGGCACCCCAAGGTTCCTGGTGGTGTTACGCCTCAGCCGTCTTTCGGCGCTTGGCCAAGCTAGATTGCGTTCCAGCTCTTTCTGCTGGTCCGTAGTGAACAGAATGCCAGCTTGCAACATGGCCTTCATGACGTGTTCCGTCGTATCTGGGTCCAGAACGTGGTCAGAGGCCGGAGAGCCTGGCAATGCTTCCTCCTTCAACTGCTTTGCATAGGCTTCGGATTGATTGCCAAGCTGCTTGTGCTCACGATCAATGGCCTCCTGAACCAGCTTGAGTTCATCCAGCAAGGTCTTATAGTGCTCCTTGGCCGTGTCAACTTTCTTCTGTAAGGCTTGCTTTCTATGCGACAGTTGGCGTAGTTCACCAACGGTGGCCTTGAGCTGCCCTGTGACATCAATTGGAGCATTGGGCGGCTTCAAAAGCCCTTCAACCGCCTCTTTGACTTCCTTAGGAAGTGCTTCAAGGTGAGCTTTCAAGATCTCTTCAAGTGGCTGCAGTTCCGGTGTGGGGTGTAGTCAATTCCACACTCCTTCAGGGCTGTAGACAGAACTGTTGGCACCATGGCTGAAGACTGAACTGTTGGCAGGTGGTTGCAGTAACAAGTGCTCGGCAGGATGTACTACAAGTACTGTAGTCACTACTCCCCCTCTCTCTCTCTCTCTCTCCCTCCTAAAACGATATATAAATACTTTTTGGCGGTGGCAATGCAACGTGGAGTCAGGGTTTTCACCTGCCGTCTTAGGATGCCTTCCGAGCTGGATCCCACAGCGGTGCATCTTTTTACTGGAAAGGGGGGAACATCCGCCTTCATAGAGCCAACTGCACGTGGCTTGGACAAAGACAGGCTACTGGGGGCTGCTGGCATCGCTACTAGTAACAAGAAGCTACTAGGAGCTCCTGGCCTTACTACTAGGAACAAGGACGCTACTAGGGGCTCCTGGCCTTACTCCTAGGAGCACTATACAAGGGAATATGGTTTCTACTTTTGCATTCCTTAAAGGCCGCTCTGCCCTCCAACCTACTAGCGATGGCCTCCAACCTAAGAGCGGCGGCCTCTAACCCTTTGGTTAATGATCTTATGACTTATGGTTTGTTTGGTTTAGGAGGCCGCCACAGGCGGTGAACTTCGTGGTGAACAACCTCGCCTCGCTTCTCAGCTCACCAAGGTGGAGCTTGCGCTCTTATCAACTGGCGGGATGGGGTGAATGTCCAAGAGCTGCCAAGCTTGGGCGAGCTGCAGGATCCAGAAGAGGCCACTTGCTCCTGCAGGGCGGTCCTTTTGCATTTAAGTTGTTGAGTTCCGTGAACATTGACACTTGCTACCAATAATGGGCATTGCAACGGGCTTGAGCAGGCTCGAGAGACCCTCTCCTCCTACTTCCCTGCGATTGCGGCCCCTTGGATGCATGAGATGAAGGCAGTTTGTTTGAGCACACTCCGCTGGAGGAAGGCCAGGATGACTTCAGTGCAAAGCAATTCCTGCCCACATGCAAGGAGGCAATCACAGATGATGCTGGCAAGCAGTTCGTCTCGCAAAAGGCATACGGGGCTCTATTGGAATGCCAATCATTGGCTGACAGTCTTTCATGGTGTAGCATGTGCATGTGTTTTTGATGCTGCTGACAGGCATCACAGGCTTCAACTGTGAAGTGCAACACGTATCACTTCGGCAGAGCCTTGCTGTGCTGTAAAGTCTGAAGTGCTGCCACTCATTTGGTGCAGCATTTCATGTGGGATGTATCCCTGAACATTGCCTTGGCTGAGACCTGCTCAGGAGCAGTGCTGCTGGGAGATGCGGCACACTCCACAGGAGGAGTCAGTGGGCAGGGCTGCTCCTCTGCGATGAAGGACTAAATTCCCTTTATACTTTTTAACGGCACTGTCCTTCGGGGTGTCATGCCCCAACCATGCAGCTGGAAGGACTCAGTTGTGCTTGCAGAGCTGCTTCAGTGAGGGCCTTTGAGATCTTGGAAACAGCTGAGCCAAATTAATTGCATATTCAAACTCACACCACTTAAACCAAGTGTGCTGCGTTTTTGAGGCGCGAGGTCGGAGGTGCCAAGCGAGACACTCTGGAGGTCTTGTCAATGTACTCACGCCAGCAGGCTACTTGGACACAAGAGGACGTAAAGAGAATCATTCTCGGTGTACATATTTCTTTTCCATGTGCTTTTGTGCATATTCAGAGTGCAGCGATTGAGGTTCCTGAAGGACATGCATTGCTAGACCTATCCTTGGGACCCAGCGAGAAAGCTGGGCCCCTGCGGAAGGCCCTTTACAATGCTGACGCCTGTTTGCATAAGCACATTTTATGTCTTATGTTAGGAAGGAAGTCGTGTTAGGAAGTATGAAGGGACAGGGCCCGAAAGAGGCCCAGGCAGACTCCGATTCATCGGAGGATTTCGAAAGGTCGAATCCCAAAAGTCTTCAAAACGATCCCAAAAGATCGAACAAGTACATGTTACTGAGGCATCTTTGGCGGGAACTTTGTTGAGCAAATTGGGGATTGGAGATCCTCCACTGCAGACCCTTCTGACAACTTCCTTGACTCCCTTCTCTGAAGCTTGCCAGGTTCGAGACAATTTTGCTAGGCTGACACATGCATACTGTAAGAATTAGATTCGAGTTCGCATGTCTCGTGTCCATGAGTAGCTTGAAGTGTCTCAGCACATGAGCTCCTTGTCAGACAGCAGGAGAACTCATCAGTTGCTGTTTCAGTTTGCCAATGCCATCAGCAGAGAATAATTGCGAGCAAACATGAGCGAACCAGAGCGGGTTTGGTCCTTCCTTACTGCGAGGAATGAGAACTTAGACTACATTACATAAACCAGCAAGCCTAAAACTCAAGCGCACGAAAGGAAGAACAAAGCTTGCGATACTTCAGCCTAGCGCCTGCTAAAAGCATGCCTCAGACGGCATTGGCACACTCGCCTTTTCATGGTGGAGCTGGAATCCCAACCATGTCATGTGATCGCAAGTGATGGTTTTCATCCTTGTCAGGACGTTTTTGCTTCATGGTTTCGACATGTTTGGACTGAACTGAACAATACAATCCTGTCCGTTGGAGACGCAAACGCAACATAACACAACTTCAGCGGTGAGGTCTCCGACAACGAGGTTTCCCCAAGAGCCCACTGTCCAAAAGTTTTCGAATCTTTCCCTCCTAGTTCGGAATTTTCTATAGACCCGGTTTGAAATTGTTTCCCGGTCGTCCTGTTCATTTTGCTTTTGTAACGTTTTTGCTTTTTCAGAAATCTCAATAAGTTAAGCCTCGTGTGCCCTGGAAGAGCCACTCAGGACATACGACGTGACCGCGACTTCTTTTTTGGAGAGTTTCCGCAACAAGAAGAATTTGATTCAATGATCGAAAGGGCTTCAACCCCGTCTTGAAATCCGGGGTCCAAACTGAGCAGACAGACAGCGAACGACCCACGACAAAGCAAGCATGGTGAGCCATCGGTTTGCCGTAAGTACCCTGGCAATGTGACTCTGAGACATTTGACACAGACTGGGTCTTGTAGTAGAGCTTTGCTATGATGTCCAGATCAGATGTCGGTATGCTCGGATGATATTAGGATATTTGGACAATGTTTAGTTTTAGGCAGTCCACTATTGCAGTGGCAGTCTCAATTTTCGATCTTTAGCAGACTCAATTTTGGGCCCACCAATCACAAGGTCCCACTGCGAGCTGCTGAGACTCCCAGTCTTCAGCACAGACTCCGGTGTAAGCTTTAGGATAGACCGGTGGTGCATGAATATGCACGATGCGCAGTCTTCGATGCAGAAAGGGTTTGTTTGGGCTCGCAGCTTTGGTCTTGATCCGTCGCTTCAGCCTCCTCCAGCGCAGGATTTGCCAGAACGATGCCAGGTCCAGGTGAAGATGGTTAAGACTCTGCTGCGCGTGGATTTGTGTCGGGAACCCACGCCTTGGAGAAATGGTGATTGAAACTGATTTGTATCGGCATTGCGTAGTTGAAGATGCAAAACACCTATATTTCCTCAATGATCTAGCTCAAAATTACTGAAAGAGATGTGCTCAGCCGGCTTTCGCTGTAGGTTTGCTGAGTGTGGGGTTTCGGACTGGAAGCCATGGCAAAGCTGCGTTTAGCGGCAGCCAGACCCACTCAGCTGTCCCAGTGGGAGCGCCTGGATCTTCTGCGAAAGGAAGGATCTTTTTGTGACGTGGTGATGCTGAGCTCAGATGGTCAGCGCTTTCCATCTCATGCCGTCGTCCTAGCCTCTTGCAGCGAAAAGCTGAAAAAAATTATGGAACAAGCCAAGGCAGGCAAGCTGCAGCAAGTGCAGTCACGAGAGGAAAACGCTGAGAACGGTTCGGCCAAGCCGGAAGCTGTCACAGGTGCCAGTGCAGCGGCAGTGTCTGCAGTGCTGGATTTTATCTATTCTGGCCAAGCCCAGCTTGTGCTGAACGTGGTTCCTGAGGTCGCGCGCTTGGCTCGGCGCTGGGACTTGAACTCCTTGCAGGAGGCACTTGCCAGTAGTGTGGCTTCAGAAGATGGTGGACTCACCCCAGACGTCGTGGCGGGGCTTTTCGCCCTAGGGGAGCCCTTTGGAGAGCAGCTCGGGGCAGCAGCAAGGACGTTTGTGCTGAACAACTTTTCAAGCTGTGCAAGCACAGATCCCTTCACTCGATGGCCGCAGAAGGTGCTGGAGCACCTCCTGAAAAGTGATCAACTAGTGGTCACTAATGAAGAGGAGACCCTCTTGTGGGTGGCTCGCTGGCGAGGGGCTAAAGCAGGCAGGGAAGATGCTGCCGTTTCTGTGCTTTCAGCCATTCGTTGGCCTTTGTTGTCTTTGTCGACTCTGGAAGCCTTATCGGATAGCAAAGGCTTCGCCAATGGCGCCTTTGCTGAAACAGTGGCAGAGCGTTGTAAAGCTGCAAAAGTAGCTCATCAAGGCCTGGAAGCCTTGCCTCATGTGCGACAAGGCTTTTGTGGGTGGTGGTCTGGCTTGGGCTGTGCTGCTAAGGGCGGTGTGGTCATTGCTGGGCAGGGTTCACCTGGCAAAGAGCCTCTAAAGCCGAAAGCAATACGCCCACATGAAGGCACGTTGCTGGTGTTGGATGGCACTGAAGAGCCAGGTCGAGTAGTACAGTGGTTCCTTCGCATGCATAGTGGCCGAAGTCTGGCTGGAAAGGGCAGTGAGTTGCAAGACAGCTTTGAAGACATGGCAGATATTTGGAGTGGTCCCGACGATGCTTTCTACATCTTGGACCGAGATGCAGAGCGAGTCGTGCAAGTCCGGAGCGGGGAAACTGAGGTGGCCAGCAAGGGGACCATCCGCCTAGAACGGCCCTGTGGTGTGGCTGTCGAGGGTCCTGATCGAGCAGTTTATGTTCTCGACCGGGAAGGAAGCCGTGTGGTACGGTATGTGCGCGGCCGTTCGATGCAGGTGGCTGGAGGCACTGAGCCAGGTGCAGGGCCAGGCCAGCTCAATGCAGGCCCCACAGGCCGCATTTTTGCAGCCAAAGGTGGGCGCCTTTACATCTCTGACACTGGAAATCACCGGGTGCAGAGGTGGGATCCGGGAGCCAAAGTAGGAATTACAGTGGCTGGAGGTCATGGTTGCGGTAGTGGCGCTGACCAACTGAGCCATCCAGGGGGGATTTGGGCTTTGGACAATGGCACTGTCTATGTCGCTGACGTGGGGAATCACAGGGTAATGAAGTGGCGTGATGGTGCAAAGGCGGGTGTGTTGGCTGCAGGGGGCTACGGTCCTGGCGATGGCTTGCACCAGCTGAAGGAGCCGGTGGATGTGACTGTAGATGCTTTGGGTGCCCTGATTGTTGCTGATTTCGGCAATGCCCGGGTCATGCGCTGGTCACCACCATCCATCTCCACTGAACTGCTCGCAGCGGTGAGGGGATAAAGGGATATGTAGGTCCAAACCTGGGCAGTGATGCAATTACAATGTGGCATTCTGACGATCTGTATCGTACATGTGCAATTTTTAAGCTTCATCTCAAACCATCTCAAATCTAAACGCATGTGTCACCATTTGTGACATGTGGTGCTTTGATGTTCTCTCATACTTTTGCGATCTTTTGCGGTCGTCTGTCATGCGGATGTCTACAACGGAGAACTTGGCTAGGTGAGGCTGCTGGTGACACGAACCTCTTGGCTTGCAACTGAGGGTCAGGTTGCCCCAATGGTGTGTTGCTCTGAAGGATGCAATATGTCAATATGTAGCATTGGCATAGCCGCGACCCCATTAAACTTGCCTGAGCGGCTTGAGTGTATTCACTCATATTGTAAATTGCATGCGTTTCACCCAAGGTTTTCGCCACAGCAGACATGATTGTTTTGCCACTACCTTCGCTACCTTGCTGTTTGCCGATGCCGCCTCTTAAAGTTCCTCTGGAGCTCAAAGTGCTCATCATCCCGGTTGTCACTTGTAGCCATGGCGCAGGACTGCAGCTGCTGCGTTTATTTGCAAGTACTGGTAGCAGCTGTTTGGTGAGACATGTGGGCTTAACTACATAGGACCTGATGGCCTTTGATGCCAAGAGCCCTGCCCATGCAAAGGTGGAGCAAAAGCCAGAGGAGTGACCTGTTACATTTTGGTTTGAAGTGCATGGAAGCCCGTGGACAAAGGAGATTCAATGATTGCAAGATGCCCCAAGGCTGATCAGCTGATAGTCGGTTTGATCTGAATATTTATTTGTTGGGACTGTATCCGTGGCACAGCCGCCAAACAGGCTTCAATCCGGCTGCCGACTTAAGAACTTCAGGCTTGTGTAGTTCTTCATGTTCCAATGACTTGTGCGCTTCTATGCTCGGGTTGTGGACTTATATATATATATAACTCAATACGACCAGAGAAGCAAAAGCGCACTAGACTTCTACTCACGGTGTCCAGTGGAGCCCGGTGGGGCACTTTACCCACAGCAGATCTTTGAGTTGGCAGGATCTCCTGAGCAGCTTCGATCCCTTGACAGCCGCTGCTGCACCCACGTCCAGCCTCCTAGACGCAAGTATGTAGATATAGATATAATTAGTGACTATGTATGAATGTTTTGATCATGTAATATCAATGTTTTGATTAACAGTTTGCCGATCTTTGGCCACTAGTACCGTTGAGGTTTGCTGCAGAAACTATTTACCAGATGCCTTAAGGATGCATAGTGACATAGTGGCTTCGCCAATCGCACCTTTTAACATACAAAGCCGCCAACACCAAAGCTCAGATGAGATGAGCAAGGGTGTTTCCAATGTAGGTTTATATTGATATATGTATATAGTCTTATAGATTTTTGTGGACAAGCCACACTTGATCTCAGGCAAGGCGGCCAGCTCCCTGGATCTTCCGCCTGCTGTGGCTGCTGCTTTCAATGCACCAGCAGCCACCTCGGCACCTTGGATCGTCTTGGGCCGTTTTAGCTGCAGCTTCCAAATAGCTTCTTGTTACTACTAGTAAGGCACTTGTTACTAGTAGCGAGACACTTGTTCCTAATAGCTTCTTGTTACTACTAGTAAGGCACTTGTTACTACCGTAGATGGACGAAATATTCAAACCCTTTCAACCACGTGGACCCCTTCTACCCCAAAGCTCAATGTTAGAGGTCTTGCAAGAATGTTTCGGCGAATGGATGAAACAAATCAAACCCTGGAAACACAAATTCAATCAAGTTATGTTCAACATTGACCTTTGGGGGTCAGGGGTTGGCGACAGTTATTGGTACATGGGTTTGAATATTTGGTCCATCTACTGTCTAAAGGTGTGACGTTTGCATATTTTTGGCTCGTAAGT
>CAXAMN010017113.1:899253-916984 GCA_963970005.1 Durusdinium trenchii
CAAAACTTACCAGAAACACTTTTTTCCTGGCAGGGCCACGAGAAAGTGCAAAAGGCACTGGAAAAGGCACTGGAAAGGGACTGGGAACTGGCAACAGTAAGAACAGTAGCTGGAACCGCCCGGCATCACTTGAAAACAACACACGCATGTGAGGTCTCCGGTCGCCGTCCACACCCAGTACCGTAGATGGACGAAATATTCAAACCCTTTCAACCACGTGGACCCCTTCTACCCCAAAGCTCAATGTTAGAGGTCTTGCAAGAATGTTTCGGCGAATGGACGAAACAAATCAAACCCTGGAAACACAAATTCAATCAAGTTATGTTCAACATTGACCTTTGGGGGTCAGGGGTTGGCGACAGTTATTGGTACATGGGTTTGAATATTTGGTCCATCTACTGTAGTAGCGAGGCATTTGTTCCTAATAGCTTCTTGTTACTACTGGTAAGGCACTTGTTACTAGTAGCGAGGCACTTGTTCCTAATAGCTTCTTGTTACTACTAGTAAGGCACTTGTTACTAGTAGCGAGGCACTTGTTCCTAATAGCTTCTTGTTACTACTAGTAAGGCACTTCTTACTAGTAGCGAGGCACTTGTTCCTAATAGCTTCTTGTTACTACTAGTAAGGCACTTGTTACTAGTAGCGAGGCACTTGTTCCTAATAGCTTCTTGTTACTACTAGTAAGGCACTTGTTACTAGTAGCGAGGCACTTGTTCCTAATAGCTTCTTGTTACTACTAGTAAGGAATATGTTGGAGTCCTTGACCATTTTCAACAGATTGCAAAGCTTTGAGTGGATGTGACGGACATAGTCCTCAAAAGACGTTTTATACATACTGGCAAACAGGTTCAGCGCTCATGAAGAGGACACGTGTGCCCCGAAATTTGTTGCTGTGCTTGCACCATGTGTCACATGTTGAGGCTGGTGTTGCATTCTTCCCCCTAGATGGTAAGAATCCATGATATTTCATCATTCAAAAACCGAGTTCTTTATATGTATGTATATATATAAATATATACTAGCATTGCCCGAGTAGTTGTCCGAGTATATACATATATATTTCTTCTACAAAGACGCGCAGACGCACATTGCCGCCTGGTGAGACTGAGATTTGTTGGGCTTCCAGCATCGCTTGTGGGGGCTGGTGGTTGAATTTCGAGGCACTGCTTGTGCACCAACCTTGGGTCAGACACTTGTTGTACTGGAGCTGGTGCTGTTCCTCTTACCGTCCTTGCTGCGAAACTGTCGGTTGTTTGTATTGCTGCTGCTGCTCAGAGGCAAATTGTTGCTAGAGTTGCAGGTGCCTGGAACCTTCCGGACTGCTATGCTAGAATACTGTAAGTATTCCTTAACTTGGTGAGGCGCTGGTTGATGGATCCTGCGCCAGGCCCTTGGCCTGTCCTTGGCCTAGTCACTAGTCTTGGCTCCCGAGTCACACACACACACAGATTGAGAACACGTTTTACCACCCGAGTAGCGTATTTATGGAGATGATGGACATAATTTTCCTGATACTAGTGAGTTGGCGTAGACTTGCGTAGGTTGTAGAGTGTTGCGTAGGTTGTGTTTGGAGTGCATGTTCTTGAGAAGACTTTGTCCAAGCATGCAATGTTGGGTAGCTAGTAAGTGGGCCACCTCCCTTGAAACCAGAGAACATGAATGAAGCGCCCAGCCAGTCACTAGGCCCATGGACCACACACAGGGAACGGTTGAAAGCTGCAAGTGCTGCAATCACATCCAGCCATGCTTAGGCATCTCTGCGTAGGCCCCGCTTAGAGGAAAGTGCTACCTAATGCACAGCGATGCACACATAAAACATCAGAAAACGTTGTAAGATGGCAACTGAGAACCATGCCGCATCCTTGTCCCTACATTTCCAACCATGCCCATGCTGAACCAGGGCAGTTTGTTGTCTCGATAGCAAGGGCTCGAGGCATCTACATGGATCCCTTGTGCGCAGGCATACTGTAGGGTGCGCAGCGGCTGTGGAGTGGGAATCAGGGATTCCAACTTCCCTACATTGTCTCTGCTTATGTACATTGACAGGGTCACTGTTCTTGACATCCATTTCTCGCCTGTGGAAACATGGTTTCCTTTCCTTGGTCGCAGCCCGCTACCAATTTCAGGGAGTGTATTATGTTTGAGCTAGGCTCAAAATTCGTGAGCGTGACAAATAGTCAGTGAGTGATCATGGGATTTCAAAAGCTAAGTGTTGCTCGAAAATCAATAATACAGTCACCAAACCCTGATGACCTGCAACTCCACAACAAATTTGAAAGTCGACCATATATACTGTATATATATACACACATATATATATACATATAATATACATATAGCCAATGGTAGAGGATGCAATGATGCGTAAACCTTTACAACCTTGAATGTTACCTGGTCGGCTGCTGTTTCTGCGAGTGTTTATTCTTCCCACTCCAAGCTAGAATAGTTGAATAGTACAAGGTTTGTGTTCAATCATGTTCCCTCAGGCAAGTGCTCCCACAGCAGAAGAACAGCGAGCGCAGCTTGGCAGAGAATTTCCCTCACGTCTTCAGATGTTTGGGTCAGAAACCATGGAAGCTGGCGACAACAACGGAAGCCAGCAATTTTATTAATGGAGCGAGACACAAGGGAGCAAGATCACATCCAAGTGCAGCATGGTCCAACTCAGGCAGATGATGCGGGCTGTGCAGGACAGGGTCGGAGGGCAGGTGTCATTGCCTGTCATCGCGTTTCATTGCAAGACGTGCTTGTTGCTTGAGTGCTTCAATTTGCTCAAATTCGTTTAGGTCCTGAGGCTTCACTGACGGGTGAGAGACACACAGGGACAATGTTAAAGAGACTGACCGTCCAAGAGGCGAAAAGCTTTGTTTTTGAGTAGCCAGTTGTTGCCAGTTGTTCGTACACAGGAGGATGCCAAGAAGATGCACGAACAGAGCGGGAAAGCAGAGCAAGAAGACCCCTTCAAGGGCTTGTGATGGACGAGCTACTTGGACAGAACGATGATGAAAGGCAATACGTCAATTCAAGGTCGTGGGTACTTCCAATGTCATGCATATTGAAACTTGACTGAGGCGTGGAAGTGCCGGGCTTTAAGCGAGCTCAACCGTTTGAAGAATGAGTCGCTGTGAGGAAGCCTACAGGCTCAATCGCAGAGTAGCAGACCATTTTTTTGATGGCTCTTCCAATTGAAGCATTGATGCTGCAGCCGTTCACCCCCATTATGCTTGAACTGACGGATCTCCGAGCAACATCGCTGCTGCACTGGGCAAGTCATGCTTAGTGTCAGGGGACATCCGGTCCCACCACAGGATTCCTTTCGATGGGTAGCATAGTTGCGCGCATGCTGCAAGCATTGATGTTTAGTGTATGTCTTTATTGCGGGTCTACACATGCAAATGCAGATGTGACGCCGAGTTCGCGGGTGAGCATTCCACATGGAACATCCAGAGCATTGAAGAACAAGACCCAGCGGCACTCAGTGTCCCCCAGACAATTGGCCTGTACAGAAAGGTGTGGCAAAGTCCTATTGGCCCTCCGTCGAAGGCAACGCGATATTGAATCATTTTGGGCAGTGCATCCCACTGCTCAGTTGTATGCACGGGAGTTGCTGACATCCAATTCCATGGGTTGTCCCAGAAAGTTTCAGACTGAATTAGGAAAGTATACGGTGATGTACTGTATATACACTGTAATTGTGTATATAAGAGTGCAACTGCCGAGCCAATACCTTTGTTTGTACAGCTAGGAAAATTGCGGCAAACTTTCACACGAGGCAAGTGACAAAGTGATAAAAGCAGCGAAGAGACCTTGATCACAAACCAATAGCTGTCCAGTTGAGAGAAACACGCATGAATCGCATGAAGCAACTCATCATTGGTAGGCATTCTACACTGCATATGGAATGAAAGCAGAGGGTCAAGGGAATAACAAATTCCATGTCACCATGCTTGATCACCGGCCTTACATTTGGACATCATGGTCCGAAGAGCGTTGGCAAGATTGCAGAGCAGAAGGCTAGCACCGTGCAGCATACTAGCTCACTTGCTTGGAATCCTTGTCCTGATGCATGCATGGATGTCACACCGGTTGTCCATGACAGGATGTCGGCCAGCTAAACCATGGGACTCGTTGCAGTCCTGGCTTGGGCAACAAGTATTTCGGCAGAGCTGGCCACCGAGCGTGCTAGAGGTTGCACAAAAGACAAGATCTTTGCCCGGGCTGTTGCAGATGAATGCGCCCCCCCCAGCGTATCATTCAGCGACATTGGACTGGACAGCATTCACGGGAGAAGTTTATGAAGCTCGCAGTTTAGTTTTTTCTCAGGGAATAGGGCAGCTGGCTGGACATTTGGAGGTTGATCTTGCCCAGGCTCAACTCGAAAAACTCCTCAACTTAGTTGGGCAAAGCTTTGGACTGACCTCTCAGTGCCCGGCCGCCCTCGCAACTACAAGTTACAGCCTTGCAGAAGTCCTCGCAGTCAATGCGAGTCCTCACACTACAAGAAAGCAATTGGCCCTTCTACAGCTCGCCTTGGCAGCATTCCCACAAAAGGCCCATGGAGAGTGCACCCAATGGCCGTTGCGTGGCCGTGATATAGTTGCAGGGTTCTCGCAGCTGGGCACTATGCTGTTCCCTTTGCATCCTGCAGAGGAACAGCGGAGCCACTCCAAGGTCGCCATCGTTAGCGCTTGCGCTGGCCTTCATGGTGATGTTGTCCGCTTCACTGCACAAGAAAACTTCGGTATCTACGCTCATCGGCATGGCTACGACCTCCATTTTTTCGCAGATGCTCGAGAGCTACTGAATAGATACCACACTCTCAACCTAAGCTCATCCAATGCACCGGCATTTTGGCGGGCGTATGCAATGCAAGTGGTCCTTGACATGCCCATAGTCTATGACTGGATTATGTGGATTGATTGCGAGGCTGTTGTAACGGACGTCAACCGCAATGTGGATGTCATCCTCTCCAATCATGGTGTACCTCCAGACGGCCAGATGCTTGTGACCGCCGACGGGTGGGGCACACAGCCTTGGATCATATTGCTGAAGGGCGAGCCCAAGAATTGGAGCCGAAACTTCCTACGAAATTGGACGACTCTCCCATCGAGCGATTTCTTGCATGGAGCCACCCGGTCTCCACCGGAGCTTCGCCATCCAGAGCGCATCGCTTTGCAACACGCCGTCCTTCCTCACTGGCACTTCTGGTTTGAAGACATTCCATTTTTAGATTTTGGAGAGTCTTTTAGTTGGAAGTCCGAAATCTACCTCTCCGTGAGCACTCTTGTTACTTTTGAGTCTGACCAGGGGCTTGAGCATGCTGGTGGCCGCAAGTGGGAAAGTGGCGACTTTTCATGGATAAATTTGCAGTGTCATGGTCGCTTGGGGCGTGCTGCGGGATGTGAGAATCGCAGGCAACACTTCTTGAACAGTCTGGGACACTGACATTAAACGTGTTGGGTCCTTACTTATTTGTCATTGCGTCGTTTAGGGATGTTTAGGGTGTTTTGCGCGGGTCGCCATGCATTGCCCAGCAAGACATTGGGACTCCGGGAGCTGAGAAGCCCTGGCTTTAGAGCAGAAAACTAGTCGCGCGGTCAGGCTTTTGAGGGAATTGTATGCTTTTGTTTTTGGCACCCTTTCTCCATGCAATTGCCGAAGTAGCATGAAGTAGCCGTACGCCGTATGCATTGCAAAATTGCAAACTTAGGTGGATGCAAAGCAGTACCTTAGCGAGATCATCAACGTAGACATCAGGCTGGCAACAAGCCGATTACGCAAGGCCGCTTTTTGCCTCTTTTAAACTTTAAAGCCCTGCAGGTGCAGGTGGCCTTCCATTAAATGTTGGGTGGCATTCTGTCCTTGTTTTGACTTCTTCAATCCGAGATCTCGTGGCCGTTTCACTCAGCCTGGATGGGCAGTAGGTGGGTCGGATCGGTCAAACATCAAAATAGCCAAATTGTTTTGTCAGTTCATGAGCCAATTAGCCAATTACTAGGAAATCTCACTCATAGTCATAGGTTCATGAGCCTTACTTACTATGACTTCATCGGAAGTCAGCATTGGAACAATTCAGTGTCCACGTTTCCACACGCGGCGTTATGTCGATCAAGCTTCGGGAGCTCATTCGGAGCATCCGCGCCTGCAAGACTGCCGCGGAAGAGCGTGCCGTTGTCGCACGGGAGTGTGCGTTGATTCGAACGGCCTTCAAAGAGGATGACAATCAGTTCAGGCACCGAAACGTGGCAAAATTGCTTTTCATTCACATGATGGGATATCCAACACACTTTGGGCAGATGGAGTGTCTGAAGTTGATTGCATCAAGCAAGTTTCCAGAGAAACGAGTGGGCTACCTTGGTCTCACGCAGCTCTTGGATGAAAACACGGAAGTTCTCATGTGGCTCGTGCAGATGTGACAAGAACACTTTTGTGTTGGTCAGGTTGATTGTATTTTATTGTGCTGCAGTTTAGCTAAAAGATAGTTTTGTTCCTGGCAGTTGGGTGGCAGGTGCTTGTTGCATCCAGCCAGTTTAGACTTTCTAGTCCACCACGGTCACGCCATCTCACCTGATCTGTGCGATCAATACTCCAACCATTTAATAGCGATGGCCTCCAACCTAGTAGCATTCTTGCTACTAGTGTGGTCACCGTATGTCACCGTTATAGACTATGGATGTTCAATGTGCGTCCAAAGGTTGCCTTTTCATCATTTCGGCTTCTATTGAGTGTTGTGCCACTGCAGCATAAACGCCTCTGAATTATCTTGCGTTTCCCAATTCTGGATTGGCGAGGTTGGTGACAAATTCCATCAAGAATGACATGTCCAACGACAACCAGTATGTCAACGGCCTGGCTTTGTGCGCTCTGGGGAACATTGGAAGCAATGAGATGTGCCGAGCCTTAGCCCGGGAAGTGGAAAACATGATGGCATCTCCGAATCCCTACATCAGGAAAAAGGCGGCCCTGTGTGCTATGCGGATTGTGCGCAAAGTAGATGAAATTGAGGACAAATTCAATAGCAAGATTGGAAATCTTTTAGAGGATCGCAACCACGGAGTGCTACTTGCAGGCTGCTCATTGTTGACTGCCCTGTTGGAAGTGAACCCCTCCTATATGAAGGAGTTCCGGCGCTATGTGCCCTCTCTTGTCAGGGCATTGAGAAATATGGTCACTTCCGGCTACACTAATGCAGCGGAATATGACATAGCGGGTATTACTGATCCGTTCCTGCAAGCAAAGATTCTACGTTTGCTCCGCCTTTTTGGTGAACGCAGTGCAGATGCGACTGATGAGATGAATGATATTTTGGCACAGGCATGTCAAGAGCAATTTGTGAAGGTTGTTTCGCACTTGCGATCAAACCAGGAACACTTTGAAAGGGTTGATGCATGTTATCCTCATTTCTGAACGGTTCATTGCACACAAGATTTATGCAGTGACGCTGACGCTCAACCATTTCTATGCTCATTTGCAGGTTGCTACCAACACGGAGGGTACCAAGAACACCGGGAACGCCATTCTGTACGAGTGTGTGCTTACCATCATGTCCATTGAGGCTGAGAGCGGGCTACGGGTGCTTGGAATCAACATTCTGGGGCGCTTCCTGCTTAGCCGGGACAACAACATTCGCAACTGGGTGACATTCTTGTGGTTTGTATTCCACATAGAGATTCATATACAATCAATGTAGCTGTAGCTGCTCTCAATTTTGTGTGGGTGCTGGCTATTTGGACTTTGCCGGAAAAGGACCTTTGCATACCTTTGCACAAAAATTGAGTATACACTTGCAATGTACTCACACAATATCTCACAACCTATTTTTCATTGAGACTGCCACGTGCCCAGGCTATGTTGCGCTTGCAACTCTGCAACGAGTGGTCAACGTAGACCAACAGGTCATGCAGCGCCACCGAAATACAATCATTGATTGCCTCAAGGACGCGGATATCTCCATCCGAAAGCGCGCTTTGGACGTCACCTACTCTTTGGTGGATGAAGCCAATATCAAGAGTATGACGAAGGAGTTGTTGAACTATCTCCTTGTGGCAGAACCTGATTTCAAAGAAGAGTTGTGTAGCAAGATTTGCATGGCTGTGGAGAAGTTCTCTCCAAATCGCCGTTGGCAAATTGACACCTTGATCAAAGTCATGTGTCTTGGTGGAAACTTTGTGAAGGAGCAACAACGTGAAAAGTTTTGCAGAGTGGTGGCTGCGACTCCTGAGTTGCACTCCTATACTGTGATAAAGTTGTACTTCAACATGAAGGAAAGCTTGAGCCAAGAGGCTCTGGTTCATGTTGGAGTTTGGTGCTTGGGAGAGTTTGGCGACCACTTGGTCTCAGGAAAGGCCGTGGGGCCTGACAGTCAACCCATCCATGTAACTCCAGGAGATGTGCTTGACCTCCTTTACGATGTTGTGAGGAAACCTCCCACGGGTGAAAAGGCTCCTGCCACTCATTGCTTAGTGACGGCGGCCCTCATCAAACTAGTTACAAGATGCCCCAGTGAGTTCGAGAAGATCAGGAAGTTGCTCCGGAGATTTGATTGCAGCCTCCATGTGGACCTACAGCATCTCAGCCCGCACATGTTTAGCCCCAAAAAGTCACAATGGAACATGATTTCAAATGATTTCAACATGCGGATGCTTCTCAATCGAAATGTGAAACTATGTAACTGGGTTGAGTCAAAGCTTGACTGGTATGTACAGGGCCACCCTTTCTAGACATGAAAAATAGTGGATAAATCCGTAGAATGAAGATTAAGTGAACTCAAAAGTAAGGCAACGCTCCTGTGAGTTCCTGGAGTTGCTGGGCTCAGACTGGGATTCCCACCGAGCTGGGATTCTCGACCGCATGCCAGTGCCTGAGAAGGAGATTGGTGGAGCCGAGACTCGTGTTGTGGGTGATGCCTCAATTGATGAAGTGCCTACCAACACATCCAAGGGTAAGCCTGGGAAAAGTGACCTGTTGGATCTCAATGACCTGCTTGATGCTCCTCGTGAACAGCAAGCTCCAGCAAACCAAGCACCGCCACCATCATCTGGTGGCGACTTGCTGGATTTGTTGGATGCTGCACCTGCAGCGAATCCACCAGCTCCTCAAGCAACTCCAGAAGGATTTCTAGACATTTTCAGTGGGACTCCTGCAGCTTCGCAAGAAGCACCACCAATGGTTGCCTTTGAGAAGAACGGACTGAAAGTGACATTCTTTCCAAGAAAGGAAGCAGATGGCTCAGTGACAGTCTTGGCAAGGTTCGCCAACACTCTTAGCGTGCCCATGACGAACTTTGTTTTCGAAGCAGCTGTTCCCAAATATGTCACACTATCCATACAGCCGGCGACTGGCCAGGTGCTTCCTCCACAAACGGACCTGGTCACTCAAACCATGAGTTGCGTGAATTCTACCAATGGCGAGAAAGGCTTGCTGATGAAGCTGAGGATTGGCTATGTTTGCAATGGCGCTCCGGTTCAGGAAATGGGTCAAGTCGGAGGTTTTCCACCTGGCTTTTGAGAGGCTTTCCGACTCCAAAAAAGGAATCAATTCATGCAGGAAAAAAGGCGGTGTGGCAGCCAAACAGAGGACACACGCAGTTGAATGCACTTGGGCCTGTTTGATCACCATTTTGGTTGGTGTACCTTTGCTGTGGTCTTGTTGTTCGGCAGCGTCCGGCAGGAGGCAGCCAATCGGAAACACTTTCTGAGCAAGCTTTTGACCTGATTGACTGAAGTAAATTATATAACATATATATATAACTCCAGCATATCGTTCTCAATTCAGTCCTCTGTACTGTTTGTAAAACTCGCTTTATTTTCCGAGGGGTTGCATGATCAGGTTGCTTTGACTGGAAGGTTGCCAAAGCCCGAAAGGAAAAGAACAGAGCCAAGCTGCTTCCAGCGAAACCATCAGCAGGGATTCAAAATGACATGAGCACTGCGAACACGATCCCTTTGGCACTTTTTTGCCTTTTGCCTTCTGGATCCATTCGGATTTGACCTCTTTGGAGGCCTTGTGTTCCAGCGCAGGTCGATGATGCTCAGTCTGAAGCCAGTAGCTCATCGTTTGGGCCTAGGCTGAAGGACATCCTTTGAATTCTCTCATGATCTCTCATGCCTAAAATGACCATCACTGAGATTTCTGGAATCCTGGCAATTAGTTTTAGCGTGTCTTAGGTCAATGTTCTTAATTTTGTTGAAGCCATGTCATGTCACAAGTGATTACTGTCCATCTATTCCTGGCTCTAGTTTGTCGGCCCGCTTCTCAAAGAGACCAACTACCCGACAGCAATGACCGAGCGCTGGCGTGAAATTCTTCAGCAGCTCACGAATGAACTCGAGCTACAAACTGCAAAACTGCAAGAGCTTGAAATAGAGAATCAGCAGCTTCGCCGTGAAGGTGGGAAAAGCAACTTGGCGTGAACCAAATAATGGGTATGCAGATAGGATTGCCGAATGGTTGGGCTGGTATGATTTAGACAAACCTTGAAAGCTGTGCAGTGGAGTGGAAGGAAAAAAAGACAACGCGTAGGCTACAGTACTGCAGGCCCATGTGAACATGAAGGCTCAAGTGAAGGCACCCACATCATGTTCACATGCGCCTGCATCTCTTGCAGGTGATATTTTTGACGACGCGTCGCCCACCACTGCATTGAGAAAGTGCCTCGAGGCAGTGGAAAGACCGGAAACAGCAAAGCCAGGCCAATTAGGCCTGGGAGCTTCCCTTGGAGCTTCCTTGAGGAAGGTTGAAGCCGAGCCAATTGAGCCAACACCGATTCAGTCTCCGAAGGACCGGATGCACTCTCAGATCTCCCAAGACTCCAACTTGGAGAGCCACTTAAGCCCTGGAGAGCAAGACATATCTCCAGCAACCAGTGCCTGTAGTGATCCAGCAGTGACTCCATTTAGCCCGACTTCGGCCAAGCCAGCAAAGCCTAGCAACGTTGGTAAAGTCAGTCAGTTGACCTTTCAAGGGCCCCATGATGATGATGATGATGATGACGACCTTGGGGGTGTTGACTGTGACGACCCCACTAGAGAGGCATGGTCATCTGAGAAAAAGAGATTGCAGCAGCCAGAGCTGAGGCAAGCTGCAAGTCAGGCAGACATATTGCTGCAAGCACAGTTCGACATCGTTAGAGAAAAGAATGTAGAAGTGGCCTACGAAAGGAAAGCTTGGTTTGTAGTGAACCCGCAGAGAAGCAACAAGTTCGCTGCTTGGCAGGTGATAACTATCCTGGCCTTGGGTTGGGTTGTCACCGTAGTTCCTTTCCAAGTAGGTCTCTTGGAGCCGGAGTGGGGTCTTCTCCTCTTGCTCAGCACAATTGTAGATATCATCTTTGGACTGGACGTCCTTCTGCAGTTCATCACCATGTACCCGCGACCCACACAGAGTGGGGTGGTTTGGGAGCAGAAAGTCTCCAAAATAGCCAGACACTATGTGAAGACGTGGTTCGCCTTGGACGCCATCACCCTGATTCCTTTTGACATCATTGATCTGGCCTTCAATGCAGACCAAGTTGGCACTTTCAAGGGCACCAAGGTTTTCAGGGCATTACGTCTCTTGAAGTTGATGCGAATCTTGAAGACTTCTCGATGGCTCCATAGAGTGGAGATCACCATCTCATTGCCCTACCAGCAGTTTGCCCTTTTCCGCTTTTTGTGCATTTTGCTGCTGGTATGCCACTGGCTTGCTTGCACCTGGGCAATGACACTGCAGTTTGCGGATCCGGCGAAGCCAAGATGGATCGATGCCACTGGATCTTGAGCAGTAACGACTTTGCAAACTTAGATTCACCTCCCCTCTTGGACTGTTTTGTTTCACGCCCTTGCCAGGCCCTTGCCCTCCAAGCATGAAGGACTTGGGATCCCGATGTTTAGTACTGTAACTTTCATGATCATGGCACGCATCACTCAGATAATAAGGACATTCAGGAGATAGACCAGTCGTGGAACATTACAACAATCGATGACCCCGCCAGAGTCTACATCAGTGCCTTGTACTTCTGTACTTACACTATGACATCTGTCGGCTATGGCGACATTGGTCCCAAGATGCTTGGCCATGATGAGAGCGAGAACACATGCAATGTTTCGTGCTTGAAGGTAGTGCACTTATACTTATTATACTTACTGCATACAGGTAGTGACAGCGAGTTTATACAATGCTACCAATGCTACCTTCTTATTGTAGTTGTTGGATGTTGTTGGGACGTTCCTCCTCACTCCTTGGTCAGCCAAGGAACATTGCTGAGCGCGTGATGTGTACCCTGATTGTCTTGACAGCCGGGCTGTGCTGGGCTTATGTGCTTGGTGAGGTTTGTGCCATTGTGAGTGATGCTTGGTCCGTTAAGTTTCTTGTGTTTTGTCCATGCTTGCATTTGCAGCATCCTGAGTACATTTGAGTACTCAAACTAGCACTATAGCGCCCTTGTTGAAAGAATGTAAGTATGCAGCCTGGCAACCATCACAGCACTTTGAGACATGTCTACTTGATAGCCTGATGGCTGTGGTCTTGCTGCCAAATCGTTTTTGGTTTGAAAACAAGTTCCTTCAGTCAGGACATGAATGCAGAAACTCAACATTTCCGGAAGAAGATGACTGAGCTGAACCGCATGATGAAGGAACAAAACCTGCCATATTCACTTCGATGCCGAATGCGGAGCTTTTTCTTGCAAAACCGCTACCAGGCTTTGTACGTGACAAGGCAGAGGCTTCGTGAATGCATGAGCCCACAGCTGCAGTCAGAGATTTGCACAGCTGTGAATGCGCCATGGATCCAGAAAGTGTCCTTCTTCAATACCTTCATGACAGTAGTGGAGGCCAGCGAGGGAAATGGTGAAGATGTTGATGCGCACAGGGCCTGCATTGCAGACGTTTCCCAGGCTTTGGAATGTGGTGCATTCGCTCAGGGGGAACGCTTTGACAATGTGCAAGTGCTCTACATTGTGTCAAAAGGCATTGTGGCTTTGAACAGCAGGGTAGGCACCAATGGAGCTGTTTGGGGAGAGGACTTTGTCTTGTCCGACACTGAGCTCATCCGCCCCATCAAGGGCTGTGCCCTTACATACCTTGAGGTCTTGTTTTTGACCAGAGATGTCTTCATGAGGGTCATTGAGAAACGGAAGAAGACTTGTCCCCTACTGGGGCAGATCGTGCGCAAGTTTTGCATCCGCTTGGCAGTCCGTAGAGCTTTCGTGGCGGAAGCAAACCGCAGGGCTGGTTTGGACACAGTGCAGAAGCGTCAGGGAGCTATTTTGGTCAGGAAGAGTGTCGTTGCACCGCCAGTTTCAATTCCACCTACTCAGGCTCGCCGGGTTGATGAAAGTGTGCAACACTTGGGGCTAGCGAAACTGGTATTTGGGAATCTTTTGGTCGTTTGCACACTCCACACTGGCAGTTGAACATCATCCCATGCCGTGAGTGAGTTTGTAGATCACACGCCGCCAGGAGATCCGTCCACATCATTCACTACCTGGATCTTTGGCTGAAGACTGCTGATTCCGCTGATTCCACTATATAATCCTGTTTCACCTCAAGAGATACCTTACGGTATAAACAAAAGTCTTGCCAAGCTTGGACAAGCTTTGAGCATTGTTGAATGTCATCAAGTGCTTCAGACCATCACAGAGTGCATGTTGGACTCTGTCAAAACTTACTGACTTACTGCTTCCTTCTGTGATTAAAAAGGGCTTGGCATGCATGACGCCTCTTGGCAGCACCATTATCCGAAGACATGGTGCCTAGCACTACTACGTCTCTAAAACTTTAATTCGCTGTGAACTGCACCGACGAACACCGAAGAACCGCGCTGAAATTACATAAAAAAAGGCCATGCTGGTTCAATAGGATTGCAAATGTCGACTGTCATTGGCCGCGCGTATGATGGCATCAGATCCTTCTGAATGACATGGTTTGCAATTGCTCTGTAAAGCTCCATGTGCCGCACCCGATGGAAGAAGCACAGTCCAAGGTCTGCCCCAAGGAAGCCGCCTTTGAGCCCGAAGAGCGTTGCAGAAAGCCAGCGCCCCACGACCATTTGAGCAACTGTGGATGGGAGCCTGGCGAGTCCAATCTTCGAATTGTGAGACACGCAGCTTCAAATTCCTCTCAACAAGCTTCAACTTCCTTGTCAGCGATGGTAAAGAATTGGATGAGTTCTAAAGCTAGTAGAAGTAGATGCCCGTAGCATCTTGACCTTGAAGTCAGGATGGCATATTCTTTCAGCCGCGACACTCGGGGCTTTAAGTGGCCTTAAGGGTTTCGCTGGAAGAAATTGGAGAACACAAAGCTTCGAAGTGCTCAGGCATTCCTCGAAGTGTGGCAGACAGCCCGCCAAGGACACTAACAGAGCGGATGACAGCACCTCGCGCCGGGAACGACCATTTTGCTTTGTTCACTAGGGGAGGGGGTTGATGGGACGAACCCTGGCTCTAGTGCAAAAGCTCGCCTGGTTCTAGACAGAGAGAGGGGTCCACAAGAGCGAGTAAGGGCGAACGAATGGACCCTGTCTAAGAGCGGTACACGGCATGCGGCTTTTTGCAACATGCTGATACCTTGGGCATCCTTGCGCCAAATGTTACATTGCAAAAATGTGAGAACGCATTTTGGAAACAACACCTAAAGCCGCAGGGAAGCAGAAACACGTGGTGAGTGCGGGGGGGTAATGACGTCTGGTACGATCAGCAATGTCCATATTTCATGATGGCTTCATTCAGGAATTTTACATTTGTTTCTGCTTCAGGAGCTTCATCTTCATTTGTGTGTCAACAACAAGGTTGGTGGTTCACAGGTCTTGGATCGAGGCAATGTTTCGGCCATGGGGTCGCATGACATCCAAGCATTCAACAAAAAGCAAAGGGGCGCGATGGTTGAATGCAGACCAGCGCAGCGTAGGTATCATTCGCATTTTTGCTTGGTAGCACAACCATTGCACACATGTGGAAATTCGCTCGGGAAAGAGCTGGGCTCAGGCAGAGACGCTTGAAAGAAGTTGGTTCTTGGAAGCGAGAGGGATACATTGTGAGCATTTGCGTTTCGTGAAAATCGTGGTTTTGCTACATCAATGAACCAATCATCCACCTGACCGCTTTGTTGCATGTGCCTGGCCAATTTTTTCGTACTTCCAACATGCCATTGTTGCACATGAACTATATACTGTAGCCTCAAAATGGAAAAATGAAGGGGCATTTTGCATACTGATTCAAGAAACCACTGAGCTGGTTCGGTGCTCCAAAGGTGCCGCAATCGTCTTTAGAGCAGAACAGGGGACCACCAGAGTGCAGTTTTCTTGACTTCCGCATTAAGGAAATCTGCCAGAATTTTCTTTGTCGGTGTGCGACATAAACTTTCCACTGTTCTTTGCCTCATTCATGCCATGTGCATCTGAAAGCTGCCTCAATGTCATTTGCAATGAGAAAACCCAAACAAACACCAAAACCTTAAGAAAACCAAACAAATGTGTGTGTGTGTAGTCTTGCTCTGCCACAGCCTGGGTTCATAGCAATGAATGGCTGGAGGCAGTGTTCCAGGCGCAAAGCGCCCAACGACAAAAAATTTGCCAAAGGCAGATAGTGGTCTATCCGTAGATTTCAATGTCCAGCAAAAATCCTGCGAAGGCAAAGTGACTGCTGCAGCGAAGACAGCAAAACCGTGTCAACTCATGCTTCCGTCAAGCGGACAAGCCAACAGAAGGAACATCACAGCTGGGTGCGGAAGGAGCGATGAGGTGCCTCAGGAACCGCAAAGCACTCCGCTGCCTATCAAGCGCTGAAGCAGACCAGGCCACTGCAGCATCAAAGGTAAATTTCCAATCAAGAAGCTCGTGCACAGACCGAGCGGCCTGTTCCTGAGCTTTGGCGTCAGCTCGCTTGTTGAGGAGTCTCCAAGTCTCAGCCATGTGGCCAGCAAGGGACGGGGTCCAATCAAGAAGCTTATCGTGCGAAGGCACCCACGCAATTTCGTGGGTGGAGCAAACTAAGCTTAAGGCCTTCCACAGGCCCGGCGCCCACTGAGGCAAATATCCCGTCGTTTGGATTTGCTTCACACGTCTGACGACTGCAAGGTTATCACAAACCAACAGAAGATCTACGCGCAAATGAGTCGCAGCAATGAAAGCTTTCAAAACAGCAACCGATTCAGCGCCAAAAATGTTTTGATCCAGTCCCTGGAGACGGGCAGCAAAAACCCGGTCGGTTGTTGCGACACTCCAAGCAGCCCTGCGCAGATTCTGGACCTTTTGAGAACTACCATCGGAAGCTACCAAAAGTACCTGGTCGGCCGTGGCAGTCCTACGAAAAAGATCACACAATTTCGGATCCGGTCGCAAAAACTGGCTACACCTTTCATCAGGTATGGGAGGAAGTTGGATGCTAGGAACGAGCAAACGTTCCTCAGCTTTGCGTGTAGGCCGAGAAGCCTCAGGCAACCCTGGGCAAGAAGGACAATGCCACGTGACATGTGTGCGTGAAGGCCATTCCCTCCCGCATGCACAATTGAAGGACTCAAGCTCATGCTGCTTGGCGAGTTTACGACTATCTTTGCCAGCGCCGACCGCAATGCAGAAGGACTCCCAATCAGAGACGCCCTGACGCATCCAAGCTCAGGAGGTCTTTGCCATGCCCCACCTTCTCTGCAAAAGAGTGCTGGAGAATTGCTTTATTGTTGTTTTTTGTTTTCTCGAGGTTCTGGTCTGATCCTGATTACTGTAATCTAGATTATCCTGATGAATAGCATTCTACTTCAAGACTCCGGCACTTAGTTCCAGCCTTCTCGTCCCCAAATTGAAAGACTTGGGCATGGTTCAAATCGAATCTTATTTTAAAACAAATGATCAATTCCAATTATATAATTTCCAAAAAACTTTAACCTTAAACCAGTTAAGTTTTACTCTATAATCTGAATTTGATTCTGATTTGTTTCAAATTTTCTTATCACTTACTTGTTCAACTTATATAACTCAAGTATAGCTCAAGTTCAAGTCATTGAATTCTAGTTTAATTGTTTGACACTTCTATTTTGTTTATGTGTACCATCTAATTCTAATCTAATTTCTTGAAACACATAGGTTCTAACTTAATCATAACTTAATTCTACACTGAATTCTAATTCTAACTTAATGCCAATCTGAGTCTAATTAAACATATTTCTGATGTTCGACTTAATTCATGTTTTAAATTCTAATTTAATGATATTCTATTTCTTATTTATAAGTTGATTTTCATTCTATATATTATATATGTTTAGAACATTTTAGAACCAATTAGTATGTATATGGAGTCCGGCCAAAAGTCTATTAAAAAAATAAGCAAAAAATAGACTAGACGACGAGTGGCCCGAAAGCATTTTTCATCACGTAGGAAATCAGAGTGCGAGTTATCCGGTAAGTGTGTAGTGAGAAGTGTTAAGTCGAGTGAGTTGAGGTAGTGTGTGGGTTTCTGTGGGTGTGTCTATGTCCGTGTGGAAACGAGTCTGCGTATGTGTGTGTTCGTGAAAGTTGAGGGAGTGTGTGGGTGTCTGTGTGCGATGCGGCCTCCCAAACCCCCCACCAGCGGCCAAGCGGTGACAGCCCAGCTCATCGTCGTGAGCATTTGGGCTGCTGGTAAGGGGAGAAGCAGCGTGCACGGCGCCAGGAAAAGCTCACGGAAAAAAACGAACCGGAATGAGGACACAAAAGTGCCAAGGCAGGTGCGCCAGAAGTGTCTCGAAGCAGTGACCTGTCAGAGGAGATGAACGAAGTAGCG
>CAXAMN010017113.1:917802-950164 GCA_963970005.1 Durusdinium trenchii
AGTGCTCATCTCCCAGCTCCCCAGATACTCCACGCCCTCAAGTTGTAGTACCCACTCGCCAGTTCTCATCTTCCCGCTCCCCAGCTACTCCGCGTACTAAAGTTGTACTGCATAGTCGCGAGTTCTCACCTACTACCCACTCATCAGTTCTCATCTTCCCACTCCCCAGCTACTCTGCGTACTAAAGTTGTATTACTAAGTCGCCACTTCTCATCTTCCAGCTCCACAGCTATACTCCGCGTACTAAAGTTGTACTGCGCAGTCGCCAGTTCTCAGCTTCCAGCTCCACAGCTTCCTCCGCGTACTAAAGTTGTACTACAAAGTCACCAGTTCTGAGCTTCCAGCTCCCCAGCTACTCCGCGTACTACAGTTGTGCTACAAAGTCACCAGTGCTCATCTCCCAGCTCCCCAGATACTCCACCTCTCTCCTGCATTTCGCGCACTCGACGCGCACGATCTCCGCAGAGGGTTGCGCGGGCACCCGCCAAATCGCACTCTCGCCTGCATTTCGCACACTCGACACGCACGATCTCCGCAGAGGGTTGCGCGGACACCCGGCGAATCGCACTCTCGCCTGCATTTCGCGCGCTCGATACGCACGATCTCCGCGGAGGGTTGCGCGGGCACCCGGCGAATCGCACTCTCGCCTGCATTTCGCGCACTCGACACGCACGATCTCCGCAGAGGGTTGCGCGCACACCCGGCAAATCGCACTCTCTGCCTGCATTTCGCGCACTCGACACGCACGATCTCCGCAGAGGGTTGCGCGCGGACCGGACAAATCGCACTCTCGCCTGCATTTCGCGCACTCGACACGCACGATCTCCGCAGAGGGTTGCGCGCGCACCGGACACATTGCACTCTCGCCTGCATTTCGCGCACGCGACACGCACGATCTCCGCAGAAGGTTGCGCGCGGACCGGACAAATCGCACTCTCGCCTGCATTTCGCGCACTCCACACGCACGATCTCCGCAGAGGGTTGCACTTTCGGTTGACGCTGTTCGTCCCACACTCCGCCTTTAAGAGAGAATTTATAAAGTGGGGAAATGTTTTTTCATTAGGACATCTCCCGTGCTAGTTTTCCATATTTACCATACTCACACTTGCCCTTGCATAGTCATTGCATGCTTGCATACTCACACTTGCATACTTTGACCCTAACAATACTTCGCACTTGGATGCTTTCGCCCTGGTATACTTCGCACTTGGATGCTTTCGCTCTTCCAGTGTGTGTGTATGTGTGTCAGTGTGAGTGTCGAAGTGTAAGTGTGTCAGTGTGAGTGTCGAAGTGTAAGTGTCGAAGTGTCAGTGTTCAAAGGATTTTCCGGAAGAACCCTTCGCAATGCTTTCGGGAATAAAGGGGTCGAAAGTAGCTTATGAGGTCTTTTCATTTAGATTATGTAGCGGGCCCCCAGCTAAACACACCTATTCTGCAGCTGGGCGCTAGGTTTGCGGTAGACTTGCGGTAGTGACGCTAGTGTTTGCCTTAGGACATGTTCAGAACGTCGTCAGGTTTTTGAAAAGTGGCTGGCTGAAAAATGCGCTAGCCGCGCGCTAGCACTGAGCTAGATCCGCGCTAGCAAACATTGCCAGATTCCAGCGTGGACCCTACCAAGGCTGACTTGCAACAGTCTAATTCAATCCTTAATTACGAAAGCCAGCCGATAGGCCAGGCTTGAGCTTTTAGAGCGAACGAAGTGAGTTAAGGGGGTGTGGGGGGGGTCAGAAAAGCTGTGAAAATGGGGTCTGGTGATGCGAGTGATGCAATGGACGCCGAGTAGTGCATCATTAGCATCATGAAGGGCTTTGGAGGCTATTTGGACAATGGGCATTGAGCAATCGAGTGGAGACAGGGACAGAAGTACAGAGCAGACCGCAGCCGCATGTAGGATACGAGTTCCAGGACAACCCGTAACTCGCGAAGTCCATAGCCGAAAGTGACATGAGTTCAACTCCATGAATTTGGATTGAATTTCGGCGGGGGGTGCCTGCGAGGTTGACTACATATCCGCATAGGGTTCCTGCCCCGTAGCAAAAACTGTACTTGTCCTCGGTCGAGTGGATGCTTCTCACAGCGTCCACACGCACCGAACATTTTTCCGGCTTGCCGGTGCAGATAGATACATACACACACATACATACATACATAGGTAGAGATAGAGATAGATAGAGAGATAGATAGATCGATAGATAGATAGACAAATAAATACTATATACTACTGACTCATGACGTCGCCTTTTTGCTGGCAGCCCTGACCGAATCCAGTCAGCATGGGTCCACGGCCCAAAGATCTACACACGCAGGTGCCAAAGTCAAGGCCTCTGAGTGAGAAAGGCGCAGAGTTGATAAGGAAGAGAAGAATAAAGAAGGTGTTTGGATCGTTTAAGAAAGGCCCCTTTAAAGGAAAAAGGCTGTGTTTTGGATTGAGCCAGAACATGACTGGCTCAAGTCCAGGCATGTGCGTCGATAGGCGCACAAATCCTCACTCCTTTGCTAGCCCAAGCTACTTGTGCTGGGCCTCCCCTTCTGCGCCGCGGGATCAAACGTCGGTGTCCTGGCTGCGGCTAAGACGTGCTCGTATGCATTGCAAGCTTCAAACGCTCCGAATGTAACAAACACAGAATTGATTCTTTTCAAACGCATGCCGTACTCGCGCACGCGCGCGCGCCGCTCGTGCGCGGCGATGCTCACTACGGAGAAGGTCTTCCTGCGCGCGCGCGGCGTGCCCGTGGTATCCCACCACTCGAACCCAGACAGTATTTCCCTTTTGCTAACGCCGAGGTCGCCTTCCAACTTCCATAAGATGCATGCCTTCCTGCGCGCGACAAACACATGCCATTGCCTTGTAAGTGATGATGACCTACACCAACTTACGTATTGCATTTCTCTTTCACTACTTCTTTCATAATTACCAAAATTATCCCACAGCCGCCCGGCTTGCTTCTCATCACCATTACATACGCCCCCCGCATGCGCGGCACCGCTGGCTCGTAAGCTGCCGACCATGTGTTTTGCGCCGCGACGCCCGCCAGCAAAAGACACACGCGTCTGGCGGCTGCTGGCTTTCGTACACCCTTCTCAGGTTTAATTCTGACTCATTGCTGCCTTAACTATAATTCAGTTATAGTTTAATTTCAGCTTATTTCTTAAACAATGTAAACTTAATTCCTGAGAGGAGGTGCGCTGTTAAAATATAGCTTTAATATGAACATTAGAATTAAGATTGAAGAAGCACAGAAGTAAATAAGAAACAAATTTGACTTACTGTATTTAAATCAGAATAAATGGGAATTAAGCTGGAATTAAAATAGAATTGTCAAACAACCGAGATTGAATTGTATGAGACTAAGAATTACATTGACATTACGTAAACAATACATACAAATAAACTAGAACGTTATAGGTAAGTATGTTGAAGTTGGAATAAAAGAAGACTATTACATGAGCTGCCCTTGAATCAAGGCAAAAGCATCTGTACAGTCGAGTCAGTGAAGAGCTGTAACCTTGAGCAACAAATGGCGCCAATAAAACTGCACTCTCACAGTCCCCCGTTTTTTTTTAAGAGCAGGGAGGGCAGCCAGGTCACTTAATCGTTCGCCTGGACACGCATTTATATAATATAACATGTTCGTTGTTTCAGTGTTCTCCTTGGAAAGGCACAATGATTATAAAATTGCTGTACAAATTTGTCAAAATCAGCCGATAATCTTGTTTTAGGGGTCAGTGATTCAGTGATGGTGAAGGAGATGTCAGTTAATTTAACAGATTTAGGTTTGGAACGTATTTCAATTTTGTAGACCATCTTATGTGTAAATCGATCGATTTTTTTCCAATCAGGGACTATTTTATAGTGGTTAGAGTGGCGGCTCTGGCCAGAGCATGCGTTTTGAACTTTGATAACACACACATGTATATATAGTATATATTTTATGTGCAAATAGAGAAGAGCACAGTCTTCTGAAGGGGACGTTTCTTACGACCTGTTTTTTTGGCTTTTCTGTCCGTTTTTATTTTGACAATTTGCCGGGTGGTTTCTGTCCCTGTCAGTGTAGGGCGCCAGATAGAGCCAATGGTCTCCCCGTTTGGCATTTGGCGCTTGCTGCCGATGCAACGCAGGTCAGCCATGCTCGTCCACGATGGACTTCCAAGTGCCAACAACAGGCTGCTGAACGCAAGCGTGTGCCTACACCGCATTCCACGCCTCGCGCTTCCGACTGGTCATCCTCGGCATTGAGACACGGAGGCTGATGGAGCCTGTCAGTGTTTTGCGTGGCCAACACCCGTCCTGGTCCTGAGTCTGCCCCGCAGCTAGCTGGCTACATCCACCGCTTGTTTGCCCGTTGCAGTCCAGCTCTGCACGGAAACCCACAACACACAACCAACAAAGCACAACCGGCACAACCACACAACCACAAACACACAACCACAAACACACAACCGCAGCACAAAACCACAACACACAACCACACAACCACAACCACAAAAACACAACCACCACAATATATTCATATATATTCACTCTTGTGTGTGTGGCATTTTACGTGGCAGGTGGTCACAGGGTAGCATTTCGGGATGCCAACTGGAGACCCTGGCGATACCCCGACGCGAATTCCCTAACATTAAGATAGCAATCCGAAACCCGAGGACCCACAAGCATAATCGAAAACCACAAAACCCACGACCATGGCAACATGCTCCTACATGGCATGAAAGCAAATGATTGAAATGTCATGGTGGGGGATCACTCGAAGTAAAGTAATATAGTATGTTTTCCATTGTTGCCCTGTGACCGCCTGTGGCCTTCTGTTTATGTGCAGAGTTGCAGAAGCGACGGGTTGAGGCTGTACTTGCGACAAGTGGTTCGCTTCTATCAAAGATACGACGTCAAGTCAAAAGACGCCGACGGTCAGATGCGTACAGTCAGTCCACTGGTCCACTACCGGTCGACAGACTGGCTCTAAATGCGCACAGGGCACCCTAGTGCCATGCATATGCCAACAGGTGCATGAAAGAACATTCACAAGATAGGGGTTGCCGACCCTGATGTCTCAGATGTATAAACCCCCCGCCCCCCTGAAGGTTGGAAGGGCAGGGGCCCAACCAGCGTGGAACCGTCCTCAAATAATGTGCGCGGGAAAGATCCCGATGACAGCATGAGGAGGGATGAGGCATTTGCGACGCGCATCCGTTTATTTGGCCAAAATGTCCTATCCAACGAGCCTCACTGAATGGGCAAACTACCAAAGACATGGGCCAACAATGAACCAGCGGTTAGCGTGAGCAAAAGGTGTTTTGGGAAGAAGAGAGAGGGTAGTTGAATTGGCAGTGGGACCATTAGATGATGGGTTTATGATATTCCGATATTCCTTTAAGGTTGCGAAGAACTTACATCTAAAGAGGCAGATGGTCCAAATTGTATGATTAGGGTACCAAAATTTGAAGCAGGGACCAGGCAGTCTTTTTAAGGCACTTAGCTTAGCAGGAAAAATTGCCAAGTCAATAGCAGGTAGTTTCTTTGTGCTGCCCTTACATCATGCCATATTTGCGGACATTTTACGACGTTGGGTCTGGTCAAAATATGGCTTGCAGGGTTGGATCGGCTCTCAGCAGATTTTCATATGCTGGGTGGTCACAGTTCCCTTTACTATTTAATTTTATAAAATTTTATCCAATGGCCCCCGAGATGAGAACCCGCATCCCATCCCTCTTCGAGGAGCATTGCGGGAAGCTCGCCTCGAAGCATAGCTGAAAGCAAAGCTGAAAGCATTGATGACGAGCCGGGTTTCCCAAGGGTCGACGGGGACACCATGACACGGTCGATCATTACGATGAGATGGAATTAGATTCCTTTCTGCGAAGCTGGTTTGGAAATGTTTGGAAACAAGGGGGTATCCGTGAAGGTTTGCACCATTTTGTTGTGTGAGGCCAGGCGATATTGTGGCATTGTCAGAGTCCGAGGATGTTGATGAGGCGATGCCAGACTCTGGTGCCAATCTCCCCTCCTTAGTTGTAAAGACGCCCCTATAAATCCTATGGTTTATAAAGCTTTGGCCTGCTACCCATGACCCCCGAACTATCGATCTCCATTGATTTGGTGTGCATTATGCAAAACACTTCAAAATTACCCCAAGACATCCCAAGACAGAATACTGAAAATTAATTTTCTGACTCGTTTGGTTTTTGGTTTGCATATATATATATATATTTTTATGTGTGTTTTAGTTACGCCATTTCAATCCACTTATTGTTACTTCGATGGGCATCGTACAGTAAAAGGGTAGCTTCAATACACATATTATATGTTGTATGAAGGATTTTGCAAAGAGAAAAGGGAAGATCCTTCGATTTTGAGTTTACTTAATTGTTGCCACGAGTTTAAAAATCGACTCTACGTAAAGCTTTCCTAGGCAGCTTTTTGGTTTCGAAGCTCCCAAGGACCCGAGGCAATTTGGGCGCCCCCTTATTGATAAAAACTCGTTAGGTTGGAGGCCATCTTGCAATCCTCGTTCCTAGACCGCCAGGAAAGGCTGCCGGCTGGCTCCTAAACATGCAAGGTAGCTTTTACAAAGAAGTCTGTTGAGCTCCGGGACCCCTATTACAAACAAAACCGTTGACTGGGCTATGTTGTGTATATAGGGAGTACACTGCTCCCATTTACTCAATACCACTACCCTCCACAATAAACGTACTGTACCTCGAATAGTTAAAACAATTCGGCCTTTTATTTGAACGGAGGGTCCGTTTATTAGAGGAAGATTGATAAGATCACAGCCTGCGGCCACGACCTAGAGAAAGCATTCTTGTGGGTATGCGGTATGCAACGGTATGCGCTATAGTTGCGGACACGCCACACTGTGAGACCATGCCACCCTTCGTCAGGTTCAACTGGAGAGCGAAAGAATACGCAGCGCACACAGCATCTCCCAGTTACTTTGGGAAGCACTGTGGCACCATGTCCTGGCAAGAGTGAGTCAGGTGAGTTGGACAGCCGGTGAGACCTAGAAGATACACCCTTTTCTGCTGAGAGTTGCAGTAACCTTTATAAATTTGATAAAAGGGGGGTATGTTTGTAGTGGGATGTATGATGTATAAGGCTTAGCTGGCGGGAAGGAGGGAGGGAAGGAAGGCAAAAAGGAAGGCAGGAAGGAGGCAGGAAGGAAGGCAGGGAGGAAAGAAGCGCTGCGGCCTCCCCGGCGCCCCCACCTGCTTGTATTTTGCGAGCGTAGAAACAGTTTCGGCCATTTAATATACTTATTGTTTTTTTTGGTGAAGGTTTATATTGGCTTTATGGATCAAATCTATTCTATGTTTAATTGTGTATCTTTTGGTATTCCTTCATTCATTCGTTCGCTCTTTCGCTCGTTCGCTCATTCATTCAATCATTCATTCATTCATCCATGCAACCTTTCATTCATTCATTTATTCATTCATTCAATTAAGCAATCAATCAATTAATTTATCAATCAATCAATCATTCAGAAGCCAAGTACATGCGCGTTTTTTTCCCAGTGACCGACAAAGGAGAGAGCCAGAGCCAAAACATTGTGGTTTAGGAAGATTCATCGGAGAAACTCAATGATATTTGTTTTTTTGGTCGTTCCAAGTTACAGTACCACAAACCAACCAACTGTGCCATGGTTATGAACCGGTCAGACTGCTGTTGTTACTAGTTTGCAGGTTTTTGCACGTAGACACAGCTTCGGGTATATGGTATAGCTATAGATCTAGATTTAAGAAAACCACTTAGGCTATCTCTGACGGTTTTGCAAAATAACAAAAAAAAGCAAAAAAAAGCGAAACAACAGCAACTACGAAAGGCAGAAGCCAACAAAAACCAAATCCAAAAAGCAAAAAAAACACATGAAACAAAGAAAACAAAAAACACAAATCCAAAACACAATAAACAGCCAAATGAACAAACAAAAGCAACAGCCAATCCAACAAGCAAAAAATGCAAACAAAAAAGCACAAGCCCCAAAAAGCAGCAAATCCAAAAAGCAAAACATGAAGCAGCAAAATCAAAAACAAGCAAAGCAAAAATGCAAAGCAAACTGAAAAAGCAAAAGCCAAGAAAGCAACATCAAAACACGTTAAATCAAAACGCATATGAGAAAGCAAAAGCAAACACACCAAAATAGAAAGCAACAGCAAAAAGAAAGCAACACAGCAATAAATACACACAAAAATAACATAAAGAAAAACTAAACCAAACACACAAGTCAAACAACATACAAAAACAATGCAACACACAAAGCCAAACAGCGCAAGTCTCAAAAGTAACAATGATTGGACAATTGCCAGCAAACAACACAAATTCACACATCATAAGTCAAAAAACAAAGCAAAATACACGACTTAGTACAGCGCAGCAAAACATGTTTCCCAAGCTAGGCACTATGGACTGGACCGCTGGCTGCAGACAGTTGGGGCCCCTTTGTGTGCGCATATAGTGCATATAGTATAGTATAACACAGTGCTTCTATGTTGCCGCCGTGTCCCTTTTAATAGGCCAAGTGATGGGCGCAACTAGCCGCTAGCTAGTCGCTGCTAGCTTGTTTTCTGGCCTTTAAACAACGCGCCACAGGTCAGAAGCAGGCTGTTTTTGCTACCCCATTGCCTGGCTCCCCAGACCCTCCTGCTGCGTCCTTCCTTTTTGGGCCCCAGGCCATCGGCCCAAGCGTGACCCCTCCTCCTCCTCCTGGCCCCTGGGGCCCAGACAAGCGGCGGCCAACCCGCACCAAAAGCCGGTGTGAGAGGTCCCACCACCCCTTCAGCCTATAGCACGACCCCTCGTGCCGCAGGCCCCTGGCGCCCAGACACAAGCCGCCACAGCCAACCCAGTCCCGGCAGGACACCAAAAAGTCGGCGTGAGAGGCCCCCACCCCAGGCCCGGTTGCTCTCTCTGGGGAGGGGGTTGGCTTTTGCTTTTTGTTTTCTTTTTGCTTTTGCTTTTTCATTTGCTTGTTTTTGTGTTTTGGATTTGCTTGTTTTTGGTTTGTGTTTTTTGCATTTGTTTTGCTTTTTGGATGTTTATTGTTATTATATATGTTTTTAACTTGTTTTCGTTGGCTTTTGCTTTTTCATTTGCTTTTTGCTTGTTGGATTTGCATGTTTTTTTGCTGTTGTTTTTTGTAGTTTTTCTCGCCGTGTTTTTGCATTTTTGGTTCTCAAGATTCACAGGGTTAGCCTGGGTCCGGCGATGATACATCTACAGTAGATATATAGCCATTTACATTTTTGGTGAATTAGGTCTATATTGGTTCGCATCCCATTGTTTTTTTTTTTTTTTTAAAGTTTTGCATTTTAGTTGGTTCTGCACGTAACCTTTATGACTGTCTTACCAGCATTGTAAAAAGACCACATTGAATTAACGATGATCAAAAGCTAATTGCAAATCAATACAACTATTGACAACTAATTAAACGTACAGAAGGCTAAAGCCAAACATATCCAACTAACACAATTAATCAACACTAGTTAAGAATCAATTAGTATTGACTAAAACCACATGAAACATACAAACGACTGAAGCCCCCCAAAAAATATATCATTAACACAATAAATCTAACACTAGTTGAGAATCAATTCGAATTAATCAGAAACTCTTTAAAGCTACAGAAGGCTGAAGCCTTAACACAAATATACAACTAAAACACACACACATATATATATATATTATTTATATTTATATATCCAGCCCGCAACCATAGGAAATTTGTGATTTTTTCCATGTACAGCCATGGCTTTCCTATAAATTGTCGATGGCCACATTTATTGACATTTGAGATATGCTAAATTCCTGCAGCCGAGGTGGTGAACTGGCAGAAGCCCGCGCTCGCATCTTTCACAGCTCGGAGTAGTAGAGCATCAAAAACAGTTCAACTCAAACGAGCCTCGACACGAAGCCTGGCATGCGTTCAGCCATGTGCACAAGAAAAGCTGCAGGAAAGGCAATGCATTGGTCCAGTGAGATAAGAAGACAAACACGCTTCCTTGGAAGACTGGTCCAGGTGCATTGCTTCACCGCTTCTAGCTTCCCACTTTCAGGGGCATTTTTCGTGCCAGCGTGTTTTGTTTGAGGCTTGGCCTTTCTTGATTGATGTATTCAATGTATTCACTGCTGATTCTTCGGCTCCAAGCATTGTCTCACCCAGAGATCTAGAACTTACCAGCAAGGATCAGCAAGGCTCAGAGTGACCAGCAGTGCAGAACACCCACGACGTGTATTGTGGTGACCAATATAGTCGACTCTATGGAATATGGGTTATTGTCCACATCTTGAGCGTAATTATTATTGAAACAAGAAGCTACTAGGGGCTCCTGGCCTTACTACTAGGAGCAAGGACGCGACTAGGGGCTCCTGGCCTTACTACTAGTAACAAGAAGCTATTAGAAACAAAATGAAACAACAAATGTAACTTAATTGTTGTTTGTGATGTTCAAGATGAAGTCTGGCAGCTCCAATTTCTCAAACAGCTCCAAGTGCCTCCGGATGCCTTCCAAGTCATCCAGCCGATCAGCTTCTGTCAGGAATAGCCAGCACCTGCAATATACGGAGGGGTTCTTTGTGATTACTGATGGTTTGTCATGCTGAGGAGCAAGGCTTCGTTGGCTGAAAGCTTAGATAGGCTTAGATTGAATATATTCGAGTCAGAACTTGGAAAGCTAATGGCTCGTAAAGGCACTGGCGAGTTTTTGATTACCCAGGCTGCCTAGGGCCTAGGCTACTAGAAAGTCCTGCCTGAGCTGAACTGATGTGAGCAGCGCTCTCCAAGGCAAGCACCAATTCATCAGTGGCGTCTGGTGATGAAAGAAGGTTCAAGGCTGGCAGATGCTTGTATTTTCCGTGGCAATAGCTTGAGACTGGCAAATAGCTGCAGGGGAAGCAGAAGAGAGACAGAAGGGCTGGCGAGGATGCAAGTCAGAACTCACAAGAGGCAACACAGACCAGAATCCGACCTGCTTAAATCGCTTTGTTTTAATGTAATGTTATTTTTGTTTCTTGCACTTCTGCACTGATCAAAGACTTCATTCTCCCGGCAATGGGTGCTGTGGCTGCAGGGAGTGATGTGTTCGGATCAAGACCAATCAGCGAGCAATGGCCAACCAAACCTAGTTTCACAACAGAATGCAGATGCCCACAGCTCACAAACCCTTTGTGAGGGACTTTGGAATCAAGAATAGATTCTTATTGGCGCTTATTGGTATCACCTGCATGGAGCCCTGCGAAGCCATGGGAAGATGGTCAAGCCTGGGGATTTTGCAGGAGTTGCTAGCCCTACCTTTGTAGGATTGATACCACATCAGGGGCGCTTTACCGTGTTGTGATTTTCCACTTTGCATTTCCAAGGCCAAGGCGCAAATAGAGCAAGGACGCTACTAGGGGCTCGTGGCATCGCTACTAGAAACAAGGACGCTACTAGGAATATGTTTGAACAAATAATTAGAATGTCGTGGCATTGAATTTGCTACAGGAGGTGGGAGCTTCACAGAAGAACTGTCGTGGTCACTGGCGTCTGGTGTTGCCTATGGTGCTGGGCTCGAAGAGATAGAATGCCTTATATAATGCACCAGGAGCCTGGTGGCTGGTGGCTCCCCTTGCCACCAACTCAAGGAACTTCAAGCACTGAGGTATTACGGCAACCTTTCTTGGACAGCCTTTGGATACAATCAAGACAATGATGCAGTGCTTTGATTGAAAGTGACATATGATCACACGTGCTTCAGCTGGCTATGTTTCGAAAGATGTCGCCACCAAGGACTGAAGACCGAGGCAGAAATTTTGTCCAAACAGTGCAGCGCATTTGGTCTTGCCAAACAGTAGCTAGGCAGCTCGGAGATGGCCACGTGTTGTCGGTTCCCGCGCGTTGTACAACTTATTATAGTTACAGCAAGTGTTTCGCTATGGGTAGCATTTGGCAGTGTAGAGCATATCAATCTTCAGGATCATGTCGCATTGTCCATTGATTAAACTGACTATACACATATGGGCTTGTTTTTTTTTTAAGGTGTCCAGTTTATGTAGGGCTGGGATGTTCGACTTAGGCGAAGCATACCCCGAAGCATACCCTGAAGCATACCCTCTGGAAATGCTACTACTTTAGTCTTCACACTGCGCGAAGCATACCCCCGAAGCATACCCCCGGAGCATACCTCCGAAGCATACCCCATAGTCAAACATCCCGGCCCGGGAACCTTAAAAAAATACAAACCCATATCTACGTATACAACACTTGTGACTTACATCTGGCTACACTGGCTGCCGTGGATGCGGGAATCCTCCGATTCCTCAGGACTCCAGGCAAACTTCGTTGAACACTCCACTCCTGGCAAAGTTTGGTTCCTTCTACAAAGGCACCGCGCCAATGCTTTGTGGCTCCGTGATATTCCGCTCCTTGCCTTTCGTGGTATATTCAGGAAACTCAGCAGGCAATAAGCCAGGAAGCGCAGAATGTCAGCGTACAGCTATATATATATATAAATGTGTGTGTCAAGCAAGAGTCAATACTGAATGATTAGTGTTTCCTAGCTGGAACATCTAGTGCTTTAACATGCTTTAACCTCCGGCAAGGGTAGGGGGGATGCTTCGGGCAACTTGAACAAACACACTACACTCCTGAGTCCCCACCTTCGCTGCACTGCATCTCATCTCATATTCAGATTGACTTGGGCTCATGGTTCGCTTTGCTTTTTGGTGAGTTACTGTTTTTGGGTCGGAGAGCTTCATTCCATTGGCAGTTGTTACTGTTGTTACCCTTCGTGAAATCCAATTGCGTTGGATGTCCCTTCCAAGATGTCGCAAGCCTTTGCCCCACCCTCACTTACGAATTTACCCCCGCCTCCTGGTTTGCTGGTCCTGCTACTACTGCTGCTGCTGCTGCTGCTGGTGGCATGACTCCACCCGCCCATGATTCCCCCCAAGTCACCGTGTATTACTGTATTTGTTTTGTTTTCCTCAACAATCATTGATCTTGGTACAATAGCCACAGGTTGTGTTTGGCGGGGTCATCTGGCTGGACATCCCTACACTACTGAAAAAAGGTCTCCAGCCAGGACACCCAAACAGGAAGCGCTAGGTATATAATCTATAATCACTCCATTTTGCGACCCCCTTGAGCTTTCACTTTTTAAACCTTACTGCGAGATCTGCGATAGACACGACCTCGAATGCCCAAGTGACAGCTTTCAGTGGAGCACTTCAGGAGCCTTCACCTTTTTGCAGCCTTGGGCTGGCTGCACGATTCTTGGTGTTGATGGTCGCGTGTGGGCGAGTGGGGCAATAGCCGGGCTGGCTCGCGCCTTGGTGGAACCTGGGCCTGCAAATAGATGTTAGCATCTGAGAAATTAGCATTTCAGTGGCAACAGGCAGAATGAACATGCCGCAAAGACAGAATGAAGCAGGGAGGCACACCCAGGGAATATTGAAGAAGGGGAGTGAGTAATTACAGGGCTGAGCTAAAGCAGCTTGAGCACTTCCGGATCTTGGCTTCTTAGCATTGCGGATGCTTCTTCCAAAGTTGCTGGTGTTTAAGGGCAAAGATGCAGACTTACAACGCAAGAACACCAAACATTGATTATATGTCAGCCAATAGATGCCCATGCGACCTCTGAAATCAGCTGGAGACATGGAATGCATTCCATGCGACATTTATTGGGGTAATGGACAACATGTTTTGCACCATCAAACCAGCGGGCTGCACAGACATATGCAAGTGCAGGAGGAGGATTGCGGATAAAGCATGATAAAGCTGGGTAGCAGATGAGGATTTTTCAAGATGATCGCCATTTACATAATATAATGTGATCCTCTGAGATTTGAGATTCTCAGCAATTGTGTGCAGAGGGGTCAACAAGAAGACCACAGAATGAAACGGAAAAGACATTGTTGCTTTGACCCGCGTTTCGCAAGGAGAACCCTTGGGAGGCCCTGAAGACACAAAAACAAGTATGGGGCACTGCATATCTCAATGCCCTGCGATCGGGATGCATGTGGAGAGGCGGATCTGATACGACCCTTAGTAAGGTCAACTCAGATCGAGTGCTAGCGTGATGGAACTGATTGCATCCAGATATGTACCGACTAGATTTCCAAATTGTACAGTGCCCCAGTTCGATTGATATTATTTGTTGCTTGTCATTGTTATGCATTCTCTTGGTGCTACGTGGCGTATCTCGGTGCAGGTGTTTCTGCAACGTGCTTCAGGAACGTGATCCTGGTGACTATCTTCTTCACTCTTTCCGACCCAAGGCTTTCTTAAGATCCTTTAAGGGCTTGAGCGCTGAAGACCACTTGAAACTTGAAATCAGCCTCCCAATCATGGGGCATTATATAATAGGGTGACTGCAAAAAAATACCATACAAATTGAATGTGTTCAATGGTTCTGATAGCTCATACACTTGGTTGAACATGATTTATATTTTTGCAATGTCAATCTTGGTGACCTGGTGTGCATCGACCAACTGGTTTAGGAACTTTTGACTCTTTCCATCAGATTTGAAAAGGCATTGTTTGTGTTTGCAAGGAGAGGCTGAACAGTTCTACCACGCTTATTGCCTTCCGAGAATTGCCATTTCTTCGTGGAAGCTGCGTGACTGTTTGTTGTCGCTTGGTGCAAAGCAGGCACCGGAGATCATCGCATATTATCACTAATTGACGCAATGGGTTGCTTGCAAGTGCTGACTGCAATACGCAATACTCCACAACAAGAACCCTGCTGGAAAAGGCTTGCTGGGATGTTTCATCTCAGCCTGGTCGCAGCAACAAACAGAACAGCAGTGAAGATTGGTAAGGAGTACTGAGATGAACAAATCTTGATTGCTGTTTGAGGCTGGGTTTTTTGCGTGGCCATTTGATGTCGTTAAAAGCCAGCTGCAGAGCCAGGCCGTGTGACATTGACGTTGACTCAACCCTCCTTAAGCAAAGTTCAAGGGTTGCACCAAGAGGACGACAGGCCTCCACGGCATAACCAACACCCCTGAACTACTGACGGATAATACATCTATATACATAGAAGGGCAATTATTGCTTGATGCTGTTTGACTGTCCTGGCACGGTGACATGCTTTCTACACTGAGCGATGCTGGGCGTGCCAACTGTTTGTTTGATTTGACGACGAGTCTCGTGGCAGGTTGAGCAAGGCAATGGCAAGCGAGGCATCAAGATTGTTTGCCTGAATGCTCAAGGGAATGTCAACAGATCACTGCCATTGACAACCAAAGTCTCCTTTCTTGTCTTAGGCCACTTACATCGATTTATCAATCTAACAATTATTAACAATTGAAGAGGGGGAACTTGTCTCCTGAAGCACCAAGCATTTGCTTTTGGCACTGTACATATGTTTGATTTTGATTCTCTAGCTCGTTCTTGTGAATTGTATTGTAGAGAGCTTGCTTTGAGGGTCCCCGTCGAAGGCGCCATTGAGTTACTGCGCCGAGCCTGGCATGAACAAACTTTGTATCGTGGTCTTGGAGCAGGGTTGCTCGCTGGCACATGCCTTGCCAAATTATATAAATGTTTGCTTTTTGGCCATCGGGGGGGCCAAGGTTTGCTTGCCTTGATTTCAACTTTGAAACTCAGAGTTGAGGCTTCTTCGGGCATGCCTTGCCAACGGAGCGGCTATGCATGCTTGCCAAACGGTGCAGCAAATCAGGTGTCAACAACTGCCCAATCGATAGTTGTGAAAGTTGGCTTGATTCACGTCAAGCACTTCTTGAAGGAAACTGTCAAGGCTCGGGCACCTGGAAGACAGCTACCACTTGGAAGATGCTCTCGCAGAGTGTCAAGCACTGATTCTGATGACCAACGATGGCCTGCGCGTAGAGGGAGAGAAAGAGTTACTGTAGCCTTGCAAGTCAGGCTTGTGACAAAGAGCGCGCACGCAGAAAAACAAAGAAGCACGCCAACCGCCGCCAACCCTTCCTTCTTGGTGCAGTTGATGCTTGAAGACATGTATACGAGGTGCTTGAGAGATGCAATTTGGATCAATTTGGCAATTTGCTCTTTGCTTGGTGGTTGCTGAGCAGATTCCGCTTGGTTCCGCCAGGAAGCGTGTCCAGAGGCGCTCGGTCCTCGGCCTGGCGATTCTGTGTCCTGCAGTGCAAGAGCAATATTTAAGCTAGCTAAAAAAAGCTTACTCTAGCACCCCGCCCTGTGAGCAAATAATTATGCATCGTCCATTCTTTTGCATTGGGGGCCTTGGGCTGCTCATCATTAGTTTTTCTTCCGGATTTGATGGCATGTCATTGTTGGAGCAAGGAAGTGCTCTCCACTAGCTTGTAGGTCTAGGGTTTGCTAGGAATCTGTCGACACAAAATCATACAAAATCATCCAGTGTTGCCCAGGGTCGAGTACGATGGCCCTCGCCCAGATGAAGAGTTCCTGCAGGCCCGAGGATGCCTGAAGTGAACAATTGCAAACTTGGCTTTCGTCCATCGAACCTTCGTTGAACGTCCGAGCCAAAGCCCAAACATCAAACAAGCGTAAACAATCATCCATCACTTCCAACCTCGCCAGGGAAAGTCCAAGGCAAAAAGAAACACACAGGGAAGACCAACATTAGCCCACAATAGGCAGCACTCATAAACAATATCAATCAGACAATATCAGTCCCAGATGCCTGCCTTTCCATCTTGGTTTATGTTGCGCACCGCATTTTTGCGTGCAAGCCACTTGAGCGATGGACAGGCTGTGCGAATAGAGGTGGAGGAGTCGATTCACTCCATTCGCCGTGCTCAGGAGTCAGTACCATTTGCCAGGAATCTTAGGAAGAATGATTCCATCGTGTGGGAGTGAATGGCATTGAAGCGTCCTTCAACTGTCTTCAACTTGCATTTGTGATCATTTGTGATCAGTCGTTTTGATGATCGCTTGGAGTATGTATTCATGTCCTTTTGTGAATATGGTGCGCATCGCATCGCTTGTATGGCAGGCGGTCAGATTCACACAGAACATGCAAGTTTGTCCACAACATGTTGCAAGGCTTACGCATTGCAGCTGAGTGGTAAGGCGAGGCGTCAGGGCATTGCCATGGTGTCACTAGCGTTTGTCGATCAACCAGGTGAAGATAAGTCCCTGATCTGATAGCTTCCCGACTTATTATTGGTCACAAAATCAGGGATGGTGAAAGAACCTACATTATCCTACATTTGGTATTTGTAGTATTCCTGAATTCTCCCAACCAGCATCAGCATTGGGGATATCCAAGCATTCCATCCATTTGCCAGACTGTACTTCCCGATAAGACGCCGAAGGCTCAGTGTTTGTTAGGGTCTAAGGGATTGAAAAGTCTAGCTCACATGCCTATGGAAGTTTGTAGAAAGCCCCTTCCCGTTTAAAGAAAGAACACTCATTGATAAAATGAAGATGCAGCCCAGGAAAAGAACGATACTAGGGGCTCCTGGCATCGCTACTAGGAGCAAGGACGCTACTAGGGGCTCCTGGCCGTACTACTAGGAGCAAGTAGCTACTAGTAACAAGAAGCTATCAGAAGCTATCTCCCCCTTTGGATTCCACTTCCTAGAGCTCGGACAGGGGCATCGTCTTCAAATGGAGCAACCTGAAGCCTTGGAGCGAATGCTGGCTGTTGACACTGGGCCAAAAATATGTGAATTGCCCACCTGTAATGACTCCAGGCTACCCAACCAGGCACAAGCACAACAGTATTGTTTTTCAAGATAAGCCAGTAAGCAGATCTCAGATATTCTCAGACGATCGCACTAATTCATGTTGGAAGTTGGATCAGTTGACATTGACATTGGTTCTTTTATTGCGCGAGCTTATACTCACCTCCTTCGCGACTCGGATTTAGGTTTTGTGTGCCAGAGTAGCTTTTCCTGATTGATTCAGATGATTTCAGATGTCAAAGGGAATGCTCGGCCGCATTTTAGGATGTGAACCAGCGGAGTATTCACGGTTTGTGCCTTTGATCGACGGAATGGTTTCGCATGCCACTTTGTTGCCAAGTGCTGGTCCACTGACACTTGGACAATTATGCAGCTTTGAAGTTCCGAGGCTACACCTCATTGTTGGTTGCATCTGCAGCAGGCGCTACCAATAAGCAAGTGGGCCTCGAAGACGGATAGAGTGCACTTTTTGCATCATTGCATCATGTTTCCAGTGGCATTGTATGGCAAAGCCACGCAATTTGCTGTCGAATCTATGGAGCTTGTGCCCACGCCGCAACGGAGTATTAGTGTGGAGGCAATGCTGAAATGGTTGCCTTTCTCTTAGAGGTGACCAGCTCAGTTATGCCATGCAGACTTGCGACATCTGGCAACAGTTGTCTTCAACCCCTTGAGAAATGCCACTACCCGCAACATCCTGCAACATCCTGCAGCCGCCTTTGTCGCTGAGATGCGGGCCGATGTGGCCATCGCCAGTGCAGGGAAACTCAGCTTGGAGAAAGTGAGTGCTTGATCGGCGTTTAGTCAATCTAGTCTCAACACAAGCTGATGTGATGAGATGTGCCCCGTTTGCCTTGATGTGAAAACCAAGTCATCATTAGTACGAGCGCTTGAAGAAGGGTGAGCTATCCTGCGTCCTAGCTAGGGGCGAACTTCTCCTAGCAGCTTACCTCCTTACTTATATAATTAGCAGCCGCCTACTATTTTGTGGCCAACTTGCAGACTTACAAGTCCGAGCTGCCCATCCACTTTGCTGCACAGGACACACCATTTGCCGGGCATATTCGAAACTTCACATTGTTCCCGCAGTATTTTGGGAATGATTCATGTCATTCCAGGCAGTGTAGAGACATGGTTTGACAAAAGGATACAAAAGGTAACTTGCGGACCATGATGGGTCATCTCGAAACAAGAATCCTGGCGTGAATGAGATCAGTACAAGCATGCTGCAGTGGTAGAAATACCTTTAACATCCTTAAACTTTAGAATGCGCACACGGGACTTGAACCCTTGTGTAGGACCGCCGACCATCGCATACCCATTTCATAACACCAGGTTTAAGTGTTAACAAAGTAATTTATGCTTTGTGAATATCAGGGTAGTCAGGGCTTAACAGTCGTCGAGTCAGAATGGTTCACACTCAGTGCCAGGGTGGCTACGACATCGTCATGCGCCTGCTGGCTGGAGCCCTGGAGGGAAATCCAGCACATGTTTGCAATGGGGCATTCTTTCGGAAGCACTCCAAAATGACTCGGAAATCGTCCCCAACAACGGCTGCTCTCTAATTGTGATTTCATCTCAGCCATTTCGCTCAACCTATAATATCGACTTATATATACTGTAAGTCGATTGTATATGGATATGGATTTGGATGACACGAAGGGTGCTTTACTAGCGGCATCGAGGGCATTCTTTCGGGCAGAAGAACTTTCCATATCCAAGCTATTTGGACAACCCCCACATCACGCCGGTAATGAAGCAAGGCAAATTATGATCCCCCTCTCCTCTCCTTCCAAGGTGGAGCCAACAAAAGAAAAAGGCCGCCTTTACTCCACTGGTTTTCAAGTTTAGTCACTCCGCAATGATGAGTGGCCTTGCATACCAATGTTGCAACATGTTGCAACTGTTTGGCTTGATAGTTTTTTGCTGTTGACTTTGAATGCTACTTCCCGGCGATTAAAATCGATGACTAGTACTAGAATGTGCAAGGCTTGCTGGATGTCGGGACTGTGACTGGCTGGAATGCGCTGCACCTTTCGGTGGCCGGAATGCACATCAACGTTGGACGCCTCAGAGCTCACAGAAAGCAAAGGAGAGCTGAGACAAGCTTCGAAGGCAAGAGAGTTTAAGTAGCCGGCCATAGCATTCTCCACTTCACATGTTTCGTTGTTTTGTGACATTTAATCCTTGGAGCCTTTGGAGGGTATTGAACTTGCAAGTTACGCTGAACTCCATGGCCATTTTTGATTGTGTTGATTGATATTTGTGGCCGTTGCAGTTCCATATCCACACTTTGCACCCATTCATATCGCCGCACCACTTGTCTGTTGGCTTGTGGTGATTTCACGATGCTCAGCTGCAACTTGAGATGCTCCTCTACATTCCTCTATATAGAACTTGTCAACTGAATGCAACAGGCCAAGTAAAGCCAAGGATTGTTCTCCCACTCACGTTATTTGTCCGGTTGGCTTTGTTGCACTGAATGCGAGGAAACAATTTGGCCGGCAAGCTTGGATGACACTTGCTACATATCTTCTAGGCCCGAGCCTTTAGGCCAACTTAGGGAGGGCCTCGCGCCTTTGAGATCAAACTTGCAGGTTGGGCGCTGAAGGCGCTGGGTTTAGCTCTCCTTCTTGATGCAAAGTGCGTGACCTGCTTGGATCTTAGCCATCTTAGCCTTCACGCTTCATGCTGCAGCCCCGAATCTTGTGCTTTTGTAACTTTTGCTGATCCTATCAGTGCCTCGACCATCCCAGGTAAAAGAACGTCGCTGGAGCGCTTCAGTTGCATTTGACACTGAAGCTCGAAACTCACCCCTTGAGCTCCCTGATTTTTGATGTTTTTGTGTCGTGTCTAGGTTTGGCCAACGGCCAGCCAGTGCAAGCCAGCTGATGCAAAGGAGATTTTCAACTCAATCAGAAGCTTGCCAGAGTGTTCGAGCGGGGGGTTATATAATGTTATATAGAGCAAGTTTGGAGGCCTATTGAAACAGCTATATATACTATGCTCGCCTGTGTTTGACGCAGCATTTGAGCAACAGCCAAAAGGGTCGGGTCACAAATCTGTATGTGAAAGGAACTATTGCATAGAAATCATGAGGGAACCTGGTAAAGCGATATAGTGAACGACCGAAAGCGTACCATCATTTCATTAAAATTCCTTTGTGATATTTCTTGGCTTGGCAATTTCCGCTTTACATAAAGCGATACCAAAGCGAGACCACATTTTGATTAAGATCATGTCTTCATTTGTGTATGCCACAGATGAAGAGCTCTAGAACAAGAATCGCTACCCATAATATCCAGTATCCATGTAAAATTGAGACGGGCATCCGAAACACTGTAAAGCGATATAGCGAACAACCACAAGCGATACCGACATATGGAGTTCCGCTTTAGGATTGCGCGCTCGCTCATTTTTAGGTGTATTCAATAAGTAGTGCATGCTGCAACGCTTTCAGGCGCCGCAATTCTTCAACCAGCTCCGCTCACGGGTCAATGTGACGCCGCTGCGCTGGCGTGTGCTGCGGCATTTCGAGCTGTTGCAGACGCAGCCAGACCCAGACTGCAGCAATGTGGGCGTGCGTTTCCCGCATTTGGTTTCCAGCCATTTGGCAGGATCTGTAATATTCTCCTCAAGTGCAGACGGATGCGGAAGGTAACCATGTAACATTTGGCTTTGCTTTATACGTAAGCCATGAGTGTTGAGCTGGCAGCTGGCCTTTGTGAGCCTGTACAGTATTACAAGAAAGCTTGTGAACCTGTTAGCTCGAGGAAACAAATCTGTCCTCGATGCTTTCAAGAGCTACGCCTGTGGCGAAGGTGCTGGATATTTCGTCACTGATCCCTCCATTGCATTGACTGCAACAATGGCAGAGTTGCGTGAAGGTTGTGTAAATCTGCGACTGAGACGCAATGAGTGGAGCACAGTGAGCAGCACATTTCTTCAAATTTCCCTGCTCTTGCGCCATTTATACAATCATATACATAGTCAGTATATTGCATAGTTATCACTGATTGAGTTCGCTGGAAAAGTCATGATACCTGAAATGATTTGAAGAAATAGGCGTAAGAATGAAGGGCATGTTTTTTTGTTGGAAACGCCTTTTGTGCCAAGTATGAACTCGCATGATCTACTGTGTTTGTTATGTATGTACATAGTCTAGTCAGTCTAGTATCCAGTGTAATAATGCTGAGAGGGGGACGACAAGCACAACTTCTTTATACTTCTTGCAGAAGTTACCTTGCAGGTTGGGGACATAACTATATACTTTATATGGGTTGATAGTTGATAGGTGTTGTTCTCACTTCCTAGTTCGTTTCTGTGGACTCATGAGGCAGCCATGGCCTGAAATGATGCAAGCAGCCAACGCGACTCACGGAGAGTACATCTACAGGCTCGATTCGGGCTGAAAAGCCCTCTCTATGGCAAGAACAGATCTTCAGACGGCTGCTGTTATCATTTCCAAATTGCATGAGGGTGATTTTCAGTGGACTTCTTTCCTAGCTTGGTCATGGCTTGTCCTTAAAGCATGCTTTGTAAACTATCTCAGCTAGCTTGATCTAGTGCTTTTGGGCAGCATTGCTGCCACTGTCATGCATCGTTTTGTTGTGCTTCAATTTACTCTTGCGGTTGCTGAAGATATATACAGTTATATACAGTAATTGTCCGCCGTGGCCGCTGCAAATATAAAGCTTGTTAATTAGATGCATGGGTGCCCGAAAAAGTGTTTCATTGCCCACACCAGCATCAGAGTTATGTAAAGCGGTTTGCCAAGTGTTTCCCAGCAGCACTAAACCAGTCAGGCAAGGCTTCCAAACATTGTCCAGCATGTTGATATATCAACCAGGCAGCTGAGTTCTGTGCAACAACCAGGGCAACTGTCTTCCATGTGTCATCAGCATTACGTCCAGCGGCTCCCCATCAGAGTGTTTAGTATGACGGCTCAAAAATACGTGTTGTGCTGGGTCTCTGCCACGAATCAAGAAGTGATCTTCCAACCGTCCTCTTCGAAGGTTGGGCACCCTCCTGCTTTGCAATCCACGTCTCGCATGAAGGCCCTACAAAAATGCCATACAAGACTCCTTCTTCATGGCCCGTTGAAATCAATCCATTAATTTGGTGTCAACGGGTAGGGCACAGTTTATGCTCAAGTGCCCCGATCAATGTTTAATGTTTCACTAGGAATCTTTAGGACCCTGCTTTGCCATGCAATGAGGGGAGCTACCAACAGTACCAATCCTGCTAGGTGAGGCGCTTGACACAGGCTCCCCACTGTTTGCATACCAGCTCGTTTCTCTCACCCAGAACTCTATTAACACCTCCTTGACTGGAGCCCTCGAGAAGAGTGTGTTGGCCCTTGCCAGCCCTTGCTCAACAAAGCACAGCACCATCGGGACTACAACAAGGACGCTTGCAAGGCCCCGAAGCCAAATGTAGCGAATGCATTGGTCACTTACAGGGGGAACTTGTGCTGATTCTGCTCCTGTTTTGGGAGGTCTCCTGTCACATTGTTGTTGGTGGGTGGAAGGATAGGAGGACTAGGACTAGGGCGACTAGGGAATGGGTGGATGTCACCATAGGAAAGCTGACCGAAAAGGTTGGGGAGGCAGCCGTTGTCGCCCAGTGCTTGCGCTCCCCATGCTTATGGCGGGAACAGAAGCGGGAACAGCAACTCACTGTACTCACCAAACTCTGGAGGTGGCCAGTGGAAGGTCGAACACCGGGCTGACGCTCCACCACCAGTCAGTCGGCTGCGCGTTGCCCAAGTATGGCCTTTGCTATGATTATCTATGTATATCTATGTATATTGGGAGGTGGTTGTTGTGGACCTGGATGGCCGTAAAAGCAGATACGTGAACTGGAGCTGTTATATATATATATATGTCATGCCGGTGAAATCAATTTCTCCTAAAATTGCTTTTCGTTTCTGTATGAGTGCCTTTGTTACTGCCTTTGTTGTACAACACGGCAAATGAACGCGAGGAGTGTGTTGTTTGCTCGCAAGTTTGAACATGTTTGAACAAACAGCCACACACACCTGACAACTCTTATTGTGTGCGAGGAGCTGCAACGCCAACTGCTCCATGAGGGAGGGCAAGTCCATCCGGCCACTCATAGTCGATGAAGATTTGTTTCTTGGCACACCCATCAAACTGACGAGTGGGGTTGAGGCACAATTTTGTTGTCCGTGAGCTTCCATGAGAATGTTTGATTTATAAAATAGTCAGAGATAGAGTGCACCTTGCTCCCAGGTTAGTCGTTTCCAGCCTGCGCGTGTGGCCTGGGTTACTTGCTTCATTTAGCTGTAGCTTCAATTGCACGTGCTTGAACGCTTTGTCCGCTTTGTCAGTGGTCTAGAGTCTAGAGGCTCTGCATGGTACTGACTTGTTTCCATGTTGATTTTTTTGACCAATCAATCTTACGCCTGGGTGCTTACCGCTACTCCTTCATGGTCTTTTGCCAATAGTTCCCGCAGAAGATTGAAAAACATGGAAAAAACAACCTGCACAGTGACGTAGTCACGTCGTAATGTACATGGTTGAGTCAGGGCAACCGAGATTCTTGGAGTGGATTGGACGAGCCAAGGATGCCCTATCAGCATGCTTTGCTGGATATGTTGGCACCCGTGTGGAGCGTGGTACAAGACACGGCTTTTCAGAATAGTTCAGTGCCACTCGTCCAGGAGGCAATGTGCCAATACAGACAATACAACAACTTTCGCCTTGCATCATGAGCCTATTGAACTCTATTGTATTCCTGTACTGAGGAAAATTGTGGTGAACCATCCGTTACACGTGTCGATGCTGAAGAGTTTGGGCGTCCCTGAAGATCCACGCCCGCATTTTTTTGTATAACTACATATTTATGTATAGATTTATAGTTATAATGACAATTTCCTGTTGAGCAGTCACGATGCAAGTTACTGTATCCAATTGAGGTGCAAAGTTAGCTGTCTCATGCTACTGTAGCTGCTTGCTCATGGTTTCCAACCTTTGTGTTTCTCCTCAGCCTCCCATGTTTCCGAGGACCGCATTTTCGAAATAAAATTTGGAAGTTTCCAGCGCGATTCACCGAAGCTCCTGCTGTGCACCAAGCAAACGCTACATCTTTGGCGTGCTGGTGGTCCACTGGGTGAAATTCTTCCGACGCTGCAGTATGGTGATGGCTCGCCAGCTGCACGAGCACCTGACAAGTTGAGTTTCCTTGATTTTTGTGAGTCTGGGAAGGAGTGGGGTTGATCCACGAATGGGCTCTTTGCTTTTGATATGTTTGATGCAATAATGCTGGCTAGATGACGTAAGATGGCGAGATTTTTCAGGAAGCATGTATTCTGACTTTGCTCAGGTCGAATGTATTCTGACTTCTGGCATCGTTTGATCAATTGGCAGGCTGATGCCGGCACAGTTGAGAAAGGTATGTCAAGCTCGCCTGGGAATACAGGCTAGATCATGCTACAAGAAACTCGAGAACCCAGGTGCTGCTTCGAAAAGGTAATTTAATCTTTTTGAGGCTTTCACACTTTGCGCAGTTTTGCATTGCAGGTTGGCCTGAAGATCTCAGATAAGATGATGCAAGAAGCCGGGATGCAGGACAGGAACCAGACCAGTGTTTGCAGATTCCAAGGTTTCCATGCTTGAGGTCATTAATGCATTATGCCTTTATGCAGTCTGTTCATAATATGAGCTTTGGAACTAGTATTGTACGCAGCTACCCGCACGCTTGAAGTGCTTGAAGTGGCTGAAACAACACTGCAGACATGTATTGCAGCACACTTGGGAGAGAGAGAGAGAGAGAGGGATTTGTTTGGTGTTCGTTTGGTGTCATGACTAAGCCAGCAGCAAGCAGCGCTTTTTCAGGGGAACTACATTGTGCCTACCTTGTCCAGGACAAGCCGATGCCGGCTCGAGTAATCTTCCTTCAGAGGTGTTCTGACAAGCGGAAAATAGCAAACGAACAAGATGCTTTAGGCCTCACAAGCAGTGCTTCTTGGCAGAAAGATCCACTTGTTTGGGAGAGAAGCCGAGACAAGAATCATGCGACATTACTACGAGATGCCCTCGCTGTCTCACCACCAAAGTTGTCACTAAGTGCCCATGTTTGATGATTGTTCCCTGTCTCTCCATCTCTCTTGCCCTCTCCCTTTTGTCCGAGTCCAGGTTTACAATTTGTGAGTATTGGTTTGCGGTGCACTTACTTGAGTTGGTGCACATGCCCCATTCCTTGTTTATTTGGAGCCTTTGATGGTTGTATGCACGCCTAGGGCCCTAGTGTGAAATCCAAAATGCAGTTTCCTCCAGAAGTTGCCAAAACATACCAAAACCACTATTGAATCTGGGTGTTACCCCTGTACAGATCATCGGCAAGGTTGGAAGTTTGATGAGGAAATCCGTTGACATTCCCTGGACTTGTCGTATTGCCCTGCGTGCTTTGATTCTTTGGCTTTCTCTTCCAACGTGCTCCCCAAAGCTTCTATTGAAATGAACACTTTTTTGCAGTCCGGAAACTATTTCGGATTGATCTCAGATGCATTAGGGTTTTGTTCACACTATACTACACGACTTTGCATCATCAAATCAACGCATGCACATCAGCCCCACTCAAGCAAGAAGCGCAGTGAGAGGGACTAGTATTTGAATTTGGAGGAGTATTGTGTGCCTTATGCACGCCCCCCCAAAGGCCCATGGTGCTTGGCCACAGCTGCAATCATTCATGTTCAATCCATGGCGCTTTGGGGCTGGGGTCTGACGTTTTTTTTTGGCCCAAGATGAGCGAACAAAACATAACAAAAGAGGTCGGGCTTTGTTGTCACACACTGTCACACGTTATATTATATATATTCCTTTCACAAAGAGCAATAGTCTGCAATCTTTTCTCCTGGGTTGCCGCCACTGATAACTGGATTCGAGCACGGCTTGTGCCAGCTTCAGCAATGCTACACGGAAAGGTGCAGCATAACCCTTGAACCTCTATTTGCTGCCGGAAAACGTAGCTCTCTTCAAAGTACACAACTAATTAAGAATTTGGCCTCGTAGACCGATACATGAACAGCATTAATTAGACATGGCCATCAGTGATGGCTTCGCAAGTTGAAACATAAAATCAAGGGCAAGATGGGAAAACCCACCCGTGCTTGAAGCAACAAGGGATGGTAAAACATGCCCCACAGTGCTCTCCGCTGTTCTACTGGCCCTCTCAGCGTTCAGTGCTTCTGCAGCTTGTATGACAGCATCTCTGGCCATGTGCAAAGCATGGGCAGCTTGGAGCTCCTCAAGACTAGCACGTGCTAAGTATACATTCAATTGGAGCAACGCCCAGCATGCACTCAAGAGAAGTGTCAAGCGGCAAAGTTGCCAAAAGCACCCCCGAAGGATCCAAAAGTAACCGCATAGCACGGAACTGAGGGCAGCAGCTAGTCACTCAGCTTTCTTCACTTTCGCTTTGCCCTTGGCCTTGGCTGCACTGGAGGGCTTGGCTGGCACTTGCTTTGCTTTGGTCTGCTTGGCGGTTTTCTTTTTGGCCACCGAAGTTCTAGCACGGGCTCTGCGGCATGTGCCTTTTTTTCGTGGAGGGGAAGCTGCAGGGGTGAGATCTTGGCTGCCACGGTCACGACTGCCACGTGCACTGCTAGGGTCTTTTGGCCTAGCAATCTCAGGCGCCGGCTCTGCGGCAGCTCTGGCGGCGCACATTTCCAGCAACTGCTTTTGCAAGAGGCTTTGTTGTTGCATTTGCTCTTTTTGCAACTCTAGCACAGAAAGCACAAGCTTGTGGCCAGCAACCTGGCTACTCACGTCATCCTCACGCACATTGGTTGAGTCAGGATTGTGCACAGCGCCTGATTTCTGCAACTCATCACTTTTGCCTGCCAAGCAAGCCATCATGTTCTGGGCACTCGAGTTCACAATGGCCTTCGGCTTGTCAGCTTGGTATGTCTTCATTAGTACTCCAGCCGTGGTCTCTACAGCCTTCCAAGCTGCAGAAGCAACTCCAGAGCGCACACCATCCCAAGCAGAGCTTACCATTCCACTGCACAACTGGTTCAGGGATGAGCTGGGATTGCGCCCATACTGACTGCCATGGTTGTGATCATCACTCCACCTTTGCCAGCCTGTCTGTTGCTGCCAAGGCTTGCGCGGCTGAGACGACCATTGGCTGCAGGACCAACCTTTTCCATAGCCACCTTTTCCCATGGCTGTGGGCGGGCCGGTTCGGTGACTGGGACACAGAGCACTAAAATTCAACAGCAGAGTCTGGCGCTGCCTCTTTGCGCATCGATCATTAATGTTTCAACCTACGGTCAAAATTTGGCACCAAAGAGGCATTCCCACATGATAGGAGAAATCTTCGAAGGAAAAACAAGAAACCAGTCAAGCACAGCATGTCACATTACACAAGCATGGGGACCATGTAACGAAATTGCTTTGGTCAAGACTTCCCGGGCGTGTTTGACGGCTTGCGGGCAGTGACGGCCCCGCCGCCAAATGTGAAGCATGACACCTAAGGGGTACCCATGTAAAGCCCAAATTTGCAACTCGCACTCAACAGCACGATGCAAGTTTTCAAGCGGCAACTCCAGGGAACGCCGCCGATTGAGTTTGCCGTGCAACAGTGCGAGCAACAAGGGCATGTCTAATGTTGCAGTTCCTTGGAAAGGGATTAAGCGGAATTTGACAGGTAATTCAATGATGCCCTGAGCAGCGAGTGAGCGCCAAGTACATTCAACACCATGGGCATGAACATGCAAGTCAAGACCATCACACTGGAGCCATACGTCAAGCCAAGGAGTCCCGAGATCTGTGGGATGCGTTTCATCAAAACACACTGGCTTGTCATACATGCTAGCAGGCAACTGATGGAGACAAGCGCGGCACAAGACAGAAGACACCATGGCAAGGTCATCAACGTAACGCACAGCAGCAACAGCTTCACAAAACTGCATGTCGGGCGGATACCACGCACCAACTCCTGCGTTTTTGTCAACCCACTCAGCTTCTGACACTCCCAGAACAACTGACGCACACTGCTTGGACAAGAAGCCGCCGATCGGGACCCCTCTTTGTTGTTCAAACAAAACAGGCCCTACACTAACACATGACTGCATAAGGGCAAGTTCTGCGACACAAAGCATCTCGTCCCACCTGTGCAAGCATGAGTCTTGCGTTGCTCGAAAATTGTTTCGGGCAATCCAGTAATGCATGCGACGGCTCTTTTTTGTCACAACACCAAATGAATTGACTGACCGGTTGCGAAGTTCTGTGAAAATAAGCCTCAGACGATACAGGACTTGGTCACGAGAAATTTCTTCAAAAAGTTGAGCGGCGTCACCAACCCATGCGCACAGGGGAGGTTTAGGGGATTTGCACATATAACAACAAGACAAGTAACCATGTTCATGACGGAGCTTACCCACAGCCAGACGCAAATCACGAACTGCGGAAAACAGATCATGCGTTTCAAATCCCTTACCCCACAATCGAACAGCTGCTTCAAGACCCCTGGCAGTGGACCTATACAGGCGTTTGCAAGGGTGTGCTGCCCAGCTGACAACACGTCGGCAGCAGGCATGGTTTGGTTTCACACAGGTACGACCAAAACCACTTTTGAAACACTTGGACTTCATGTTGATGTACATGTATGGCAACTTCCAGTTTTTCCACCTGCGCTTGTCTGTAGCGCTCAGCTATGTCTGCCGCATGGCCTTGGCGCTGGACCCAATGGTCAGTATCTTGGGTAACCATGAGCGCGAAAAGCTTGTGATAGACAGTCTGAGGCATAATCCAACAAGAAGCCTTGTCTTTATCTTCTTGCGCCGCAACATGTTGTGGGGGAACGGTCAAGTCTGCAACATACGACAGGTGCTGATCAAGACAAGGGCATGCACAGGATACATGATTACACAACCAACCACAGATGTGCCTTCGCCAATGTTTGTCAACAGGTAGCTCAAGTGACCTCAACCATGAACGCAAGTTGGATTCAGCCTGCCTGGCGGCACAAAAACCAGATTCCCAAACTGGAGTTTTCCAATACTTTTTACACAGTTTCATCTGGGCACCTTCGCTTGACGAGGGTGTCAGTAAGGCCGGGGGCAAACTAAACAGATGGGCATCCGTCATGGTTCTGCAAGTACGTATGTGGTTCCATTGAACTGCATAGGTGCGCCTCCGCGGCGTCACTACCTGGACACAAGAGACAAGCCAACGAGCAACCAAAGGTGAACATGTGATCAACAACTGCGCACGGATGTCTTGCAAACAAGCCTTGAACACACGCTTTGGCAAGGCAAGTGGCCATTGCACTGTCCTTTTGCGAGTGCCGGGAAGCCCATGTCGACGGATCCACCGATCACAAGCAATGATACCTCGCTTTCTTGCAGCACATGCTGGCTGCCCAAGTAAAGCAAACATGGCAACAATGGCTTCACTTCCAAATGGTTCATGACACAAAGCCCATCGCTGTCGGATGGATTCCCAGCATGCCAATTTGGAATCACAGATGTAACAAGCAAACAGGGACGTGCAGTGTACATGTCTCAAATCAAGGGGACCTGCCTGACCTGTAAGCGCAAGTCTGTGCAGGAAGACATGCCAATACGCAGTGTGAAAGTTGAGTTGAAAACATTGTGCCAAATACTTTCCATCAGCTAAAGTTTCCGCACAACGGGCCGCACGCTGCACCATGTTCGCAGCTTGAGCAAGTACAAATGTGACTTTAGAAGTTGCATGTTGGTGAACATCAAGTACACTTCGAAAACGAGGGGGGGACACGGCGACCAGACCGCCGGCTGGCTTTGCTATGTCTAACTTGTTTGTGGCCAGGAACTTTTGTAGACATACTGTTAGCAGGCCAATGCCCAATGCGCAGGAAACATTGTTCAAGGGCCCGTATCATGGGCAAGCTTTCGACACTCACAACCCATACGCACAAATCCCCAAGAGGCACTTGCCTGAAAACAGCTGTTTTGCGAAGGAACTTAGCTTGACTTGCAGCGCGTCTAGTCAACCGCAGATCATGCAAATGCTCATAGAACCGGGCCATTGGGGCTTTCATGGAGCATCTCCAAGTACGACGGTCACACGCCGTGCTTCCAAGGTAACAATAACGCAAGGAACAAAGCAAGTACAAGTAACCTTCCCCTTTCAACGGCTCAAGTTTACATCTGACTTGCACAGCCATCAAGTTGAGACACGCACGTTTATCTGCTATGGCAAGGGAACCAGGCCGAGACAAGGCTAGTGACAAATCAGGGTGAACACATTGCAACCGTTGCCGGGCCCATGCTCTTCGGCGACGACCAGCAGAGGCCTGCCACCGGGTATGCAGAAGCAAACGGATGGACCCAACGACATGCAGCAAATGATCAAAATCCAAGCTGGTGAATCGTTTCGTTTTCAAGTCGCTAGGAAAAGCCCAATCAATCATGCCCCGCGTCAACACACCAAGTTGGTGGGAAAGATCTTTAGCTGACACAGGATCATCACAAGCAAAACATGCAATCAAGACAGACTGGCAAATACATGCATCCATGCTGCTGGTCGGACTCAATCTATCAATGGCAAGCTGGTCATGCACAACAGGGAGCAATTCATTCAAAGCATGCGCCGGTACAGAGACCTGAGCTGACCAAGTACTTAAGGCTTGCAGCACACGGCTGACAACAATCTTCTCCGGCAAGGAAGTCCAATCTGGTGTCAAACACAATAAGTCAGGCAAGCAAGGTCGCGAAAATGCTTTAGGCAACACTGAATCCGGTCGGGGTTTTGTTGCTTCAGGTGCATCATGCGTTTCACGCCAAGTCTGACAACATGCACATATTTCAAGAATAAAACAAAACAACCAGCTCCACACGCAACCTACACAAGTTTTCAAACGCAAAAACAAACGAACACAAGGCCTACGTAATCTACGCCGAAATGACCGCCGAACAGGCCGGCTACCCCTATGGGCTTTCACGCAGCCTGTGCTTCGGCACTTGCAATTTGCGGTCGGTCACTCCTGCGGTAAGGTGTCAAAGTAAGGTGTATTGGTTGGGGCCAGGCTGCTAGCCTAGCACTCCGCGTTTTAGAGGTTCAAGCACGAAATTCAAGATTCAAGTCACAAGGAGGAGATCTGGTGACGTGCTGCGCCGTGACCATTACCCACAGATAAGGTCCGGTCTACAGCACGGTGGACAATTCCTTTCACAAAGAGCAATAGTCTGCAATCTTTTCTCCTGGGTTGCCGCCACTGATAACTGGATTCGAGCACGGCTTGTGCCAGCTTCAGCAATGCTACACGGAGAGGTGCAGCATAACCCTTGAACCTCTATTTGCTGCCGGAAAACGTAGCTCTCTTCAAAGTACACAACTAATTAAGAATTTGGCCTCGTAGACCGATACATGAACAGCATTAATTAGACATGGCCATCAGTGATGGCTTCGCAAGTTGAAACATAAACGACGGCCCGAAACTAAGAATGACTTTTGTGCCATTCCGTTTCAAAAAAAAGACCCTCCTAAAAATAATTTTTGATAGATTTTGGCTATAAAACACCGCTCCTGTGCAGCAAAATAAACTTAGCATGCCCCAAAAGTGGCGCATTCTAAGTTCTAGGGGTGTATTGAAAAACAGTAAAAAACACCCATTTTTTCAGCGGCCCAAACAACTTAGAAGCAGTGCAACACAACCATCATTTGCAAACAAATGCGACTGGGGCTTTGGATTTTGGAATGCCTCTGGGCAAAACTTGCGTGTTTT
>CAXAMN010017113.1:992907-1010959 GCA_963970005.1 Durusdinium trenchii
CCAAATCGCACTCTCGCCTGCATTTCGCGCACTCGACACGCACGATCTCCGCAGAGGGTTGCGTTTCGTGGCGGTCCGGCGGCACTGCCCCCGGCCTTAAGAGAGAAAGTTAAGAAGAGCCAGAGGTGAAGATGTGAGATGTAGATGTGAGGATGTGAAGATGAGCAGAGATGTAGATGTGCAGATGTGAAGATGTGAAGATGTAGAGGAGGTGTAGTTCTGCAGATGTTTTTTTTACGAAGAACCCTTCGCAGACGCTCTCGGGAAAAATATATAGAAATAAGCAACATATCATAGACTCCTTTCCTTATCTTATGTCCTTGAGATTTTGGATTGTTATGTTTCATGAATGAATGTTGACCCAATTTTCCTTCTCAGTTTGCATCCAATTTTCCTGTTGGAGAAGGAGCCGAGATCAAATGAAAGAAGCAGTGCAAAAATCCAAAGGCAATAATATAAGGAGTTTTGCAACTCAATGATACAATATTGCAATGTCAGAATTGTAGCTGTTAAAATCATAGATCATAAAACCCAACCCATAGAATATATATGTATATATACTTACATGAATATACTCTTTTTCCTTACACCATGTCATTAGATGGAAATTTTGAACAAACTAAATGATTCGTGTGGACAGACAACTTAAGAAACCATATATCATCTCAGTCGAATGTTCCCTTTTTTTGGGGAGATTATGTTTGGGACTTACGTGGTTGATGGATAATGTCAGGTTTCTAGGAAACCAACAATATAGTTTCTACTAGAGTAAGCCTAAGATCCAACCCATTCATCATTATTGTTTATTTACTTAATTTATGGGTGGATTAAGCTTCTCTTGTCACGAAAGGTTGCCTCAGAGTTCAATTAGCTTTAGCTTAGGGCTATGATCCTCCTACATGACCTGATGTTGGGGTCGCAAAATGCGACCTTCACTTTAGGGGGTAGGGCATGGGTTCAACTCCCTGCTGTGACGGCTCAGTATTTTTGCAATTTGCTGCTGCTGTTGCTGCAGCCTTTCTGCGCTGCGGCTACCGCTTTGCTGCTTACATTTACTGCTGCTGCTGCTGCTGCCTTTTGCCTCACCAACCTTTCGCCGACCTCCTTTTCTCAAGTATTTCTAAAACTCAACCCAATCAGCTCGTTAAAGCCTAAACACTTATACATACTATACTGTGACATGATGACGAGAACAAAGACGATAACGTGGCGCAAGATAAAGGAAATAAAAATAATATGATATTGGAGTGCAATGTTTGCTTCTTCTTTTTTTCTTTCGGGGTAGGCAAATTGCTCCCATGGTGCCAAGGTTGAATTCTGTAAGAGCAAAACTAAAATAACTAGCAATAAACCTTTCCATTATTCGCCCGGGCCTAGGATAAATTTCAACGTTGCGATTTTATTGCCTTTGAACTTTGTGAAGATGAAAAGGAAATCAGATGGATTCATTTGAAGGGACTAATGACCTTCAGAATCAATTTTTGTTATTATTGATTTTCAGGGTGAACGGTTAGACCAAGGTATGAATATGATCGAATATGATGATCGGTCCGTTCCGTTCACCTATCCACTTTGTTTCTTGTAGGAACATCTAGAGTTATATAGAATACATGAAGGCATGAAGGTGCAACAATCTCATGAAAAATAATGCAAAGTGATGGTCTTGCTTTTGTTAGGTTTCTTATTTCTTTCTCTGTGCACCCTAACAAGAACAAGAACAAAAACAATATTGAAAACCAATATAGGATTACTCCTCCATCACTTACTAACCTCAAACTATGGTGCCATATGGTGCCTTTCATTACTGTAATGCATTATTGCATTATTGGTTTTCCTATTTTTTCCTTATATATATTGTAGGTTCCTTTGGTTCTTTAGCAAGTGCAGTATTAAGTTAGGAATATTAAACATAGACAAATCGACAAGAATAAACCCTAAAGACAAACATATTGAAAGTCGAGGGGGTGTCGTAAGTTGTTTTTATGAGAGTGAGAATGTTATATAATGTCTTGTGTTGTTATGTTTAAAGCATTGACCGGTGCAACAATAACCAATATATTTTATATACTCGCTTGAACTCATTACGCACTTTTTTCTATGATTAAATGTGTAGTTCAAAGGCAAAAGGAGAGATAATACAGAAACACTTGTTGATAGCGTTGGACTTTCTGTTTAATGCTGTAGGAACACAGTCTCATCAAACAGACTATCAACATTTTTTACGTTTCCCTCTATTTTACTTCTGGTCACTTTCTAATCATCAGTTCTTGATTATCTTAACATAAGGTGGACCAATGAATGAACACAATGATTTCGTGTTCTGTTCTTTCGTTTTTGTTGTTACAATGCCATAGGACAGAACTATGATCCGCCATGCATTTGTAGCTATCGTATTTCATAAATTGTTTCAGTGTAAACGATTAAGTTAATAAATCTCCTCTCTTGACTCTTGTTCTTGGATCTGGGGCCTATGAATCTAAAGACTGTTAACGACTGGTCTGGATTTTTACTGTAACCACCTGCACTTGCTTCCAAAAAGGGCAGGTTGTGAATCCAGTGACCAAAGACTTCCTCTTATTTTCATTCAAAAAGCGTAGCAAAGGAAATAGGTTAAGGAGTTTGTACGTAAGCTTGCGAATGGAAATACGAGAGACCATCATCACCTAGTTCCGCGAAAGAAAGCAAGTATGTAAGTATGCAATTGTACAGGTTTAATGAAATTGCTTGATGTGACCTATAAACCAAAGGAAACAGAGGTTGAGCCCTACATTACATGGCTTGATTTTTCCGGCTTTTAAGGAGCAACAGCTTTTATGGAGTCAATGCTGGTAGGTGGTTTAAGCCTAGGGACTGAAAACCGGACCCACTTTTGAGACATTTTTGCAGATTTTTTGTGATGCTTCACATGTTGTTGGGGTTGGGGGGGGGGTTCGAATGTCATTTCGTTCTTGTGTTCACATACTTTGCATGAGCATGAAGGCTCAAGAAGTAGCCACGGTATGCGCTTTAGTTTTGTTGTTTCGGTTGTCGGGTGTTCCTTGTCCTCCTCCTTTTTTGTGTCTTCTTCCTTTGTGGCGCGTCAACCCTTTTTCTTTAGACCAGTACATAGACGGCTTAACTTGTGTTTGTTCTGACCCCATTCTTGCTTTTGTTCACGAAACAGTTTTGGATTCAGACCGTTGCTGGGTAAACTGGGATCAGGTGTTAGAAACTCGTCTTTCGTTGTTCACACTTTGGTGCAATGTGTGGTTGAGGTTTTCGTTGTCGAAAAAACAGAAACTGACTCCTTTTCTTTTGGTTTTGAGTCGGCGTTTGTTGCGTAGCTCCATGTCGGATGCACCTTTGCGTAGCTCACGCTTGCGGGCATCCTCTCGTTCTCGATCACGATCTTCTCGGCGTGCTTTTGTGACACCTCCGCGGCGGCATCAGATCCTTGTCGACACGTGTTTTTTCAGTGGAGGATTGTTTGCTCATCTAGGAGCAGTGTTTGTAATGAGCTTGGGAGTTCGACTTTTTCTTCATGATGTGATAGCACGGATGTTGCTTGGCTTGTCAACTTGTCAACCATGTGAGGAACTCGATTCCGGATTCTTGGCATTCCTGAGCATTTCTGGTTGAGACTGACATACCCTACGTACAAGTGTAGCGGTTTAGCAGAATGGTGGTCGCATGAGGTTATGTGATATGTTGCGACGATGCTCTGAGGTATCAGCCTCTCCCACACCGAAGACTTTGCAGTGCTACTTGAACCACGCAGATGATTGCGCGAGTCCAATGGATCCTGCGGATAGTCCGTTCACGCTCAGAATGAAAAGTCATGTGGTGGCACCCGAATAGTTTTGGCTTTTTGGGTATAGGGAGTTATGAGGATTTTGGATGATTGACGAGCAATGATTGCTTGAGTAGGAAGAGTGTTTGGGACCACTGTGCTTCACACCAGTGTTCATGGATCAGCGGCTGCGGTTTTCTCAGCCGACAACGCCGAGTCACGCAGGCTCTTGGGCACGAAGAAAACGCTCTGCATCTGGACACTCCAAGCCCTGTGGAAGTGGACAGTTCTCCGGCGGCTTCTCTCGAAGAGGATGAACCGCAGTGTGAGGCGCAAGCCTCTTCAATGGTGGCTGGCAGCTGGGATGGTGTGGAAGCAATGGACGAACCCTTGTCTCCATTGTTAAAGATCTCCTTCGGGGACAGCGCCAAAGATATGTGGAACTCTACGAGGACCCTGCGCGCTCAATGCATGCACTCCTATGTTGTGTAAATGGCACGAACAAAGAAAGCATCGAAAGCCAAGTCAGTATGTCGTTATGTCAACAAGACTAGACTCTTCTTTTTACATGACTGCAGGAAGCTGAGACAGAGTCCGAAGAAGTCGACCCAGTGGTGGACGTTCCTGCTGAGCAGAGCTGCGCGAAGCCTTTGTCTGAGCGCTTGGCCACAGTGCAGTCCAAGCCGAGGCAGTACAAGTATGGATTTTGTGATAGGCGCAACTGTGCTTTCAAAGTGCGCCGTGGGCCCAGAAGTTCCTTGCACGTGCACACGGGCTACGTGGACTCGATGTGGCGCCTGCTGAAAGCAGCTGTACCTCATCGCGTGTCTTCACGCGACCGCCAAGGCCAGGTCTAAAAGTACATGTGTATAACAACGGCATGCGTTTGGCACAAACACCCAGTCACACACACAGTCCGGCCCGATGAACTTGAAAAAAACAGACATGTTGCTAACATGCAATGTGGTCCCTGTGCGTGCAGGAGCTTTGAGCGATTGGCTCCGCTGCTACGTGCGTATGTGGCATTGGCGTTGGACACAAGGTTCCGACTTGCTGAAGAAGACCGGCGCCGCTTTGCGCCGTCGCTGAAGTACTCGACAAAGGCATCTGTCAAAAAGATGTGCGTTCGGAGCCTCACTGCGGAGAGCTACTGACGTAAAAAACCATCAACTTCAGGTGTCGCGAAACGGCCGTTTTTTTTACGCGAAACGCATGCAAAAAACACTGCGTTTACCAATGATTTTGACATGAGAACATGCAAAACAGGGTACGGTTTCCAATCCGTACGGTGGTTTAAGATCCAACAAATTCTTTGACATAAAAAGTTGACCCGTTACAGTATATGAAAAGAGAAGTTACCATATTTGATGAGGCTGAGCTTTTTCCATCTTTTTCTCCACCTGCCAGGTGAGGGTTACCTCCTCCCTTCTCCCTCCTCCCTCCTCCCCCCTCCTCCTCCTCCACCTCTTCCTCCTTCTCCTACTCCTACTGCAAGTGCCAGATCGCAGTGGGCACTGCCGGACCCCAACTGCCAGTGCCGCAGTGGGCACTACCGGACCTCTGTCAACTGCAAGCGCCAGATCGCAGTGTGCACTACCGGACCTCAACTGCAAGCGCCAGATTGGAGTGGGCACTATCACTACCGGACCTCAACAGTCGCAGTTTGCACTGCCGAACGGCATGTTTGGCATGTTTGTCTCCATTTCTGCTTGCCGCACTTGATGACTGATTCAGGTTGACCCTGACATGTTTGGGCATGTTTGTCTCCATCACTGCTTTGCCACAATTGATGACTGATTCAGGTGCTGCTCTGACATGTTTTGGCATGTTTTCTTTCCACCATTACTGCTGGCCACATTCGATGATTGCTTCAGGTGGTACTCTGCTGGCCACATTAGGTACTGATTCAAGTGGTCTGCCATGTGGCAAGCTGCGGGCAATGAGACAGACTTGAAAATTGCCCTTGCATGGTGGATGTGCCTTGAAATGCCACGGTGGGGACTGTTCGAAGTAAAGTAGTTTAAAGTTCTTAGTTTCAAGCTAAGGTGACTCCTCCAAAAGAATCATCAGAGACAACTTACCACTGTCGATCCATCGTTAGAACCAAGGGTTGATGGGGCACAGTGGCTCGCTGGGGGTTACTGACTTGGGCCTGTTTTTGGATCTGGCACGGGCGGAGAGATCTTGAGCTGAGCCAAGTGATTCAGTGACCGGCCATTGTGTGTTCTCCAAGAGTAGAACTTAAGGACAAAAAAATCGGAGTGACAGTAAGACTGAGCACCATCTCTGACTTGGGTGTCCTTTCTTGGATTCAAGGCCGGCAGGAACCGACATGAAGGTGCCATGAGAAGAACTCGAGATGTTGTTTCATGAAGATCACAATTCGTATATATTTTTGGTGATTCTTTGTTTCACACCCAAAAACATAGGGGCGTTCAACAGGTTTCGGCGTTCCCAAACCACATTGTGCAAATTTGGCAAGTTTTGGAAGAGGTTTCTGGAGAAGGTTCTGGGTAAAGCTGAGGTTGTCAAGGCAAAATACTGACATGTCAAAATGGTTGTCAATGGTTGTCGTGCTGCCATGCCGTCCGGCTACCGTGCTTGCACTGTGTTCGCTGCCATGCTGGCATTGTGACCTGCTCTCATTCTTTCATGTTAACCTGCAAAAACTATGTCATCCTGGTGTTTTTTCAGGTGTTTGCATGTTGTCATTCTGACATGCTGAGGTCACGCCGGCATTTTGTCAGGCTGTCATCGTGACGTGACATGGTGACATGTTGTCACGTTGGCGTGCTGACATGGGTCCTGCTAACATGCTGACACGTTATGATGGTGAGGTCGAGTTTGTTTGTTGCGCCGGCATGCTGGCCGGCCCCAGGGTTCCGAAACAGGTTGGACGGTTCGTGCTTGCCGCGGCGTTGTCGCGCTTGCAGATATATGTGGGCACATGACGTTGTGCGGCGCATTGAAAAAGTTCAGATGTTTCAATAGAGCCTAGCCCGCCAAAGACAAAGCGTTTGTTGGTGAACTTGCCTTGTTGCCATTGACTATTGGCAAATATATAGGCCTAAATAGGCAGGTCCATGCCCGGATCTCTGTTTATTTTGTGTTTGGGATTTTTATGTTTTATGCAAAGCTGAAAAAGTGCCAAAGTGCGGCCCATACAGGTTGTGTCTGAATCAGTGAACTTGTGATCAAGATTGTCGGCCTCAATGTTGTGAGATGCGAAAGCGGAGATATAACACTTGTTTCGACACGAGTTTCTTGCGGTTAGGAAAGCACGCCGGGATCGCCTTCAAGCCTTGGAGGCCATTGAAACACGATCAGGAAGGTTGGATGTCCATTTGGTTCCTTGTTCTGCAAGTCAATGTGCCCCAGGCTCAAACCAAGCAGTTTTTAACCACATGCACATCAACAACAACAAGAAACAAACAACTGGGTATCAAGTTACTTTGAGGTCAATTCCTGGTCAAACCGCCTAAGTACTTGAGCCGCCATGGCAACAAACGCGGAGTGCCTGGAGTGCTGTGTTTGTTATGATTGCGTGCCCAATGTGGTGGATCTCAGATGCAAGCACCCGATTTGTATCGACTGTTGTCGCAAGATACGAGCCTTGAACTGTCCCATGTGTCGACAGGATCTGGGGCAAATGTCACGGCAAGTGCCGCAGAGACTAGCTTGCTAGGTAGAATTATAGTTTTGTAGTTTTGATGTTGCGTTTTCTACTTTAATTTGAGGCCGTATTGGTAGCGGGATAGTGAGAATGAATGGCCGTGAGCCCGAGTCGAAGTGAAACGAATTGTGAAACAGAGCCGTGGAAGACATTCAATGCATCCTTGGACGCACACCACACCAAACGAATCCAATTGTAGCCAAGTTTCCCATACATACCAAGGTAGCAAACATGTTGCCATGTCTCTGAAAAGTGCCCTGGAGGAAATTGACAAATCCTTACTGCTGGAGCTTCGAATTGTGCACTTGCAGCGGCGAGCCTACAGCTTCGACCTGGCTTTGCCTCTCCAGCTTGGCACTCCCAACTTCTTCTCTACGCAGCATTACCCTGCAGGTCTCAGACCCCAGCTTAGTCAACACAAGAGCACAACACAGGCAAAAGAGGAGAGAGGTATGGGGATACACCAACTTCATTGAACCTGTGTAGGTGATGTGTTTAAGAACTTAGCCGAGTTGGGAACTAAGGTCCGGACTTTGAGATGTGTGTGCCACGTGCTTCCCTCCAAATGGCAATTGGACGCTTGAATGATGAGATTGCCGTGGTGGATGAGCTCAGGAAAAGACTGTACTTGAACTGCTATGGCTGGATGCTTTCAATACTAGCTCGGAAGCGGGTTCAAAGTGTAGTTGACAAGCAAAACCTAGAGTGGCGACTTGCAAATATTCCCTGCTTCCTTTGCCTTTCACCCGGATGGGGTTTTTCTCACAGCACCCTTTACGTGCAGTGGGATCCCGATCGAGACGTTATTTGAACTCTTCCTAGAGTCTACCTTTGTGAGCTGCCACAAGCTGTGTGCTTGCCGAGTTAGGCTGTAGCCGCTTCGCCCTGGCCAATCACCTATGGCAGGGCTTTTCCTGATGCCAAAGAGCAACAGAGAGTGCTGCAGAACACCAGCAGAGCAAACATTTTTTGGCCTGCAGAAAAACAGAGGCCATCTCACAGGTGAATCATGAGTTACGAAAAAGCTATAGCATTATCGCCCTGATATGCTTTGATCATATTTTCATTGGCTATGCTTTGACTGGGTTGTTTTGAGGTGCCGTCCGAAGCGCCATGCTTGTCAAGCGCGCAGCGTTTCTTTTGAAGCTCCATGCGTACCACCAGGAGCCCTCTAGCACAATGGTTAGGCCGCTAGCTCTTTTAATCGCCCGACTGCCTCGTTGTTCTTTCTCCTTTCTTTTTCTGAGTCTTTTCCTGCTTCTACTTCTTGTTTTCCTCCTTGGACGTCTTCTCGACAAGCAACGTGGATGGATCAAATAACAAGCCATTGCCCAAACGGACGGCGCTGCTTACACACACACCACCACTCCCCCAGTACTTAGGATGCGGATTAGGATCATATACTGTAACGAGTGTTTTTAGGTTGACACGCTGCGTGTTTGTGTGTGTCCTCTTTGTCGAAGGCTGGTGACGAAACTGTCCTGCTCAAGTTTCCCGGTGCCGAGAAAGAAAGAGAAGCCAAGCACCTTGTTTGCGCCAGTACTACTTGCATAGCCACAGGTTTTGGCTTTGATGAGCATCTCTGGAAAATGTATCGAGGCAGTGTCAGCATGCTCAGCGATGTTCTGGGACAAAGTCGTTTTCACACTGCGAACTTAGGAAGAAGTACGAAGCAAGAAAAGCCAAGGACGCACAATATGACAGCCACTGACATTGTACTGGAAGCTTTGCTTTCGGGGCTGCTTTTGCATTCCTTTGCATAAATTCACTTTGAGAGGCTACAAGGCCATGCCTTCTTTGCATTTTTCCTACTTCCCTTTCGGTTGGTGCAAGGCCACAGCTGCAAGGCCATGCCTTTCACGCTCTGTGGTTGTTGATGTTTGTTCAAGTTCGAACACCGCTTTTGTTAGGGGAGTCAATGTAATACAAACAATATACTTAATTGCGGTATATTACGGTTTCCAAAAAATCCTGTACTGTATGTTATATATTCTAAATGAAGCTTTGCCAGCTGTGCTATCTCTCCGGTGCACGCAGAAATTCAAGGTGACCATGCCATTGCCTGTATGCTCAGGGGCACACAGACTTGTCATAAAAACGCAAGTGGAAAATAGACCTCAAGACTCAAGACCGTCCCACATGGGTCCACAGGGTGTGCCTATTCCAAGCTGTGTATTTACACATGGTTACACCAAGATTGGAAGACTTTTGCTTGGCTTTATTCGCAATTCTTCATCACGGAATTGACACTTCGATGATAATGAAAGGTAGACTTGTGAGATTTGGAACTGCAAATTCTATCAGGAGTCCCAACCACCATTGGAGCGGAAAGGGCCGCTGGCCGAAGAATTTGCGCTTGGCATCCCTTGTTACAGCATGTTGCAACATGCGCAAGTTAAGCCAAGCTGATCCTTATTCCACGTACAAATCCTGACTGGCTGACTGGCAATGATCACCCCTCGTCGGGCAATGCGACCCCATACCATACGTATACCCTAAACCATCCCTGTAAAGGGTATACCCTTTCATTGACCTTTCCACCAAACTCACCCAGCCAAGCTACAACCGGTTGTGTGATACCAGTATTGCTGAGTGTTTTGCTGTTTTTTTGACAGGAGGTGTTTTTGTTTCAATGTTTTTGCGCAGAGAATGCTGAAATGAATTGGGTCAGTAACCTTGACAAGTGCTGTGAGCGCCTTTGGCACGGCTGTGGCAAAAACATTGGCCGATCATTCTGATGACTGAGTCTAGCGAAGCGGCCGCATCAAGAAGTTGGCTACAAAGACCAAGATCGTGAGAGGCGCACCAAGCGTGCGCTCCTGCCTTCCATTCCTCCCATGCCAAATCCCTTAGGCGACCTGAACGTGACCGAGATAGGCCTGGTGAGTCATTGAGGGCAAGCCCCTGCCTGAGATGCAGAATGTCGGACAAGAAAAAGTGCGAAGCAAGATGGTTTAACCTTCCTACCAAATTTGTGCTAATGTGGAATGACTTGATTTGATTCAACAGCAGACTGTAATGCTCAATGTTTTGGTGACAAGCTGAGGCAACTACGGTCAGAGCTATTCCAGTCGAGATGACAAGCAGTCTGGTAGAGAGCGTGACATGCCGAGGGATCGCTACTCAGATAGAGATAGGCCTGCTGGGTGAAAATGGAAGTGAATTTTGAAGGCACAATATCCAAGTGTTGACTGCTTTCGTCTACACTTGCGACGTTTAGTTTTTATGCTGCTGTGTTTACATACAGTATAAAATGCAAGTATTACACGAAATTGCATGTGAAAGAGTGCATTAACCAGAGTCACATTTGGCAGCGTCCTTTGTTTGGTGTCCGTGTGATCTTCACTTTGAGTACGGTTTGGGCAGGGATAGACGCCCAGATCGATATAGCGAGCGAGACACCGACAGAGATGGCTACAGAATCCAGAGCCGGTCAAGAGATAGAGGAAGAAGCTTGCTCAAGCAGAACTGTTTCATGGTTTTGGCAGAGGGCACAAGCTAGACTTACATTCTTTAGCATACTGGACCAGACATGACCGGACCTTCGCACGAGACCTGAGCTATACTCATTTACCACGTTTGTTTATTGCTCCTTTGGACATGAACCGCGCATTTTGGTCGAGAAGAGCACGCGAAAGCCCACTGCAACTTGAGGATATGGCGAGGCAGATTCCAGGAGGTACCGGACCGGCAGTCATGCCAGCCAGAGACTGAGACATCAGAGTTTGGTTGGAGATGCAGGTGCAAATCCTTTTGCAAACATGTACAGTAATATCATTGTCATGTAATATCATGTAATTTATACTAAATAATTCTCTAACTGAGTGCAGTGACTCCGTAAAGGTTTGGAGGACCATCAGCTGGCAGACATGTGCGTCACCAACTCCTCGCCGAAGCACTGACACGTGTCGGACATGTCACCCACAGGCTCTTTGCTGTGCTGCGCCAGACGGCCCAAGCAGCGCCAACACACGCAAACGTTTCATTCGCCAGCAGTGGCCTGAAAAGAGGCTGTCCACTCAAGCAATGCAAATGTGGAGACTGGATGTCATGAATCATTGGCACCCAGGAGGCCAAACTCCATGGCAAACTACTCCCAGGGATCGGGCTCAGCCGGCTCAGCCGCACTGACTGGAAAGTCCTGGGCCCGTGACTGCAACACTTCAGTGCAAACTAAACATATCGCTATCAGATAATGTTGAGCACGTATTGGTGCGCACTGAACTGCGAGTCCAACAGTTCTGTCGGACGACGCTTGGGCCATTGGCGGCCATTGGTTCATTTTGAACCGATGCGTGTTGCGTGTAAAGCTCTAAGACTTGCATTGTTGGTCACGAACCAAGCTGCAAACTCCAGGTGCTTGCCTTCCCGATTTGTGCTCAAACCTTCAACGCTGTCTCTGGATTTAACAATCTTTGAGGTCCTCCGAGTGAGCCGCGCACCGCGGCTGCGCGATGTGCTTTGGCAGTTGATTGCAATACTTGGAAGCAGCAATTACTCCGACAGCTCTGTCTCCAGAGAGTGCCCCAAACAACTAACATGATTTGTGGCAATTTCGTGTATTGCCGGGGCGCAACTCAAGGATGCCCGCTTCAGAAACCCAAAGAAGCTAAGGCCCTCCGCCGCCCCCAGCCCCACGAGCTAATACAACTACACGCCACTTGTCCTTCCTGACAGGGGCATTGAGCGAAGTAAAATGTCAATAAGAAGGAAGATGCAGCTGCCATTGACTTTGGTATTTTGCATTATCTTGCAGTGTTGCAATTTTTCTCTGGTGGCCAAGCCAGGAAGAGACCCACCAAGCACCGCCTACTCCAGAGCGCTCCCAGACAGGGACAGGGAAAGAACACCTGCACAGCCTGCACCACAGACGGCGTATCGGCGGGATCCGCCACCAGACTCCAGAAGTGGTCAAAGGTCGGCTTTGTCGACGCAGGTCTACAGCAGGGACCCCGGAGAATGTCAACGAACATACCACACATGAAATAATTATAGTTACCCGCGAAGTCCGTTGCAGAAGATGTGCGACTGTACTCCAATACAAGCTGATGCAGAAATCAAGGGATGAAACATGGAACCGATGTAGCCTAAGACCTTGGATTGAATCTGTAGCACCCCCGAATACCACAGTTTGTGCGCGTGACATTGACCAAGGCAGAGATGCTGGCACATACGTTCAAAGTGTTCCACGTCCAATTGTGCCTGCACCACCTGCAGCCTCTCCAGGCTTTGGCTTGGAACAAAGCACCGGGAACACAGGTTTGTGGATGAATCTATGAATCCTTCTTTGGGTTTGGTCATGTTTGATCATTTTTTGGCGTTTGGCTCCTCGATATGTGGACCGCCTGATACCGCTTGGATGCGTATCCGTATAACTTTCTCATTCCACTTCAGCTTGAGTTTTAGCATTTCACCAGCCATGCAATGTTTGTGATCGAGCCCATTCAAACACGAGGCATGGTCAAAGGCCCAGCGCAGGGCCAAATCAAAGGTGCCTGGACATATACTGTATATGAGCAATGCAGCGGATCCAGTTTGCAGTCACGAGACCCATTTGAGAACCACTATCCACAGAGTTGCACAGCCTCAGTTGGGGGTACAAAGTATGATACATGTGGAGTTTGGGGCCTCATAAGGCTGGAAATTCAAAAGTTCCATTTTTGGGGTTCAGCAGGGGCTCTAGTGTATTCGTTAGGGAACCGTTTTGGAATGGTGATGCTGCCTGATGCGGGAGCACGTGAGGTGACCCTTGAAAGTGCAGGGGATCGGATTGGAATAGGTCAAGGCATGGTAGAGGAGGTCGGGAGAGAGGGCTAAAGGAGTGGCTAAAGGCTTAGGGCATGATGAGCTCAGAGAGAGTTAATTGCAATTACGAAGGAGCCCTAATTATCAGGCAACGTGGCACTTTGTTATCCTGCTGCTCATTAGGCGTCGGGGAACCACTTTGCTCCTGCAAGTCTCCTCCACAGCATTTCTGACAGCAAAGCTCAGCACAAATGAAACAACATGAGGAACAAAGGACAGACATGACAAAATGAAGACATTATAGTTGCTCGTGCAGGCTCGCCATTCAATAAGATAAGTTGATGTGGACTGCAGAGTGATGCAAGGAGATGAGAATTGAACAGAGGGGGGGAGAACATTCTTTTCCCAGCACAGTGATGCAACCTGCAATGTGATTACACTTGGATGAGATCAGGCAGAGTTGTATTGCATGAGAGTGCACACACCAGGGTCACGGTGAGGTGCAATGCAAATAGATGGGATAGGATGCGATGAGGGAATGTCAAACGTGGTGAGATGAAGCGAGCAGAGACTGCAGTGTAGAGGCAGTGTAGGGAGTGTAGGAGGTATATAGATAGAGGCACCATACAAGGCATGGAACGTGCAGAGAATAGAACTTCCTAGTGCCCTCACTTACGATTGGTATGTGCAGTTGTCGGCGAGCAAGAGAACATCTCAGGCAACAGTGGCAGCAGCCAAGTCAAGGGAGGCAAAGGGCATTTGCGCAGACCTGCGAAGGAGTTGGATCCATTGGACGCCTTTATGGACTTTTGGATTGTGATTCATTGGAATTGGAGGGATGAAAAGGTATATAATTGAAGCAGTAATTGAAGCATATTGAAGCCAATATGTTCAATGAGGCCTTGAGGGCTGATCATCGTTGTTCGACCATTCCAACCAGCTCAGAGGCTAGCTGGAACTCTTTGAGCCAAGGCTGGGATGGAACAGCATGGGGAGGCCTTCGCTACTGGAGAGCTAAATGAGCCAAAGCGATCTAGGCCAAAGGGCCGCAAGAAGCGGAGAAAACTGTGCAAAATGAAGTCATTGAAGTCATGCACGGCACACACACATATATAATCACATATATATATATATGTATATATATATATTGATATTGGTCACTAGTCGTTGTCGTGGTGATTGTTGCTGTTGTTGTCGTTGTGATGTTTGGCACCCCTATTATTTCTGTCCAACTGACGTGGTTCCCTGAACAAGGCCTGATCCGCCAGCAGCAGCCCCACAAGCTGATCCCAGAAAGGGTCAGATGGTCAACCATGGCGACCACGGTGCAAGCCACAGCTTTCGTGGTGATCCGGCACCAGAAAGATACCGGTCAAATGCATCGCGGTCTGATGTCCGACATTCTGATGGTCGAGATCGTCATCCTGGCAACCACGGGAGTGACTACCGCTCTGAGCGGAGTGCTTACCCAGAGAGCTACAGGAGCGACGCTCGGAGTGACAGTCATCGTGATGGCCGATCTGATCACCGTCCTATAGGCTCTTTGAGCGAGCGTGCGGATAGCTCTCGCAATGACAGCCACCGGGACAGCTATCGACCACCATCATACCGGGATAGCTACAATAACGATTCCCATGTGCGGAGCGAAAGCTACCGCGCTGGCTATCAAGCAGATGGCTATCGAGATGGCAGGGGCCAGGTCCGGGATGACGAGCGGAATGGCCGGAGCCAGGGGGCAGATTACAGCCGTCCGGAGTTCGGCCGAAGTGCTGACAACTACAGGGTCGATGCCTACAGGAGTGCCCCTGACGGTTATAGTCGTACTTCGACCCCGTCCCATGGACAGGTTGAGGACAGAAGAACCATAGGAGCCAGGAGCGGTTATTCTGGCCGCGTCAACCCGCAAGACTTGTAAAAGGCTTCCGTGCAGGTTGAGTGATGAAGTGCCTTGTTCCTTTCCACCTCAATGGCTCACATGATGTTTTTCCAACGAATAACTATTATATTATACAGTATATGGAACTTTTTAAAACCCGTGGAGGCCCCCTGCCTCCATACTTAAGTAGGCACCTACCTATAGTTACTCGCCACTATAGACGACGACGACGACGGCGGCGACGACGACGACGACGACTACTACTACTACAGTAATACTGTAGTTAGCTTCTGGTATATAATTGGACGCGGGATAGCGCTCGCACTAATGATTTGGTTTCAACTCCCTTGTGGTACTCGATACGTGCACAAACGGCCCTGACTGCCTGACCTTGCCTGCAAGTAGATCGATTGAGTGCTGCAACATTCACATAAACTAGTCGATCTCCGTCACGGATCCCTGGTTAGCCAACTAGACACATGTCCCACATGCCACATACCAAATAACTACCCTTCAATTTCTTCGATATCTTTCTCAGCAAGTGAAATCACTTGCAATCAATGTGTTACTACAAAACACTTGTCGAGAAGCGTTGACCAGTTGACCATTCACAGCTACGCAAATTGACATGTCACCAAGCAAGAGGTTTGAGGGTTTGGGTTTGAGTCCAACAAGAGGTCTCACACTGAAAAAGTAGAGATGTAGAAAGCACCTTGACCGCGAGCTTTATTCGCCATGTGTGCAGCATGGGTCAGTGGAGCTACTTCGCTACCACCCAAACTGCAACAGCAGTAGAGAGTGTGCTTGGACCTGTGGCATTGACCCAACCTGATGAGGAGGAGAGGTGGAGTGAATCATCAGTCACAAGTGGAAGGTGTTGTTAATTTGATGCGTCATTGGCATTGGCCATAGTTCAGCACAGCTACCTGATCTAGAGGCTACTGTTCTGGGTTTTCATTGCCGCCTGAATGGCCCAGACGGGTTCCGCGTTCCAAAAGTACATTCAGAAGAGTCACAGGTAAAGCCAGCTTGGTGGGTCAACCTTGCAGGAGCTGGTTGTTGCACGCGGGACGTGAGAGTCCCAGGATGCTTCAACTGCGAGTTTTCAGATGTTTTCAGCCTCCGTCACAACAGCACTTCCGCAGAGTCTTGAACTTTGATTGATGCAAAAGTCTCGAATCAAACATGTCTACGGTCTAGGTATATACAGCAAGACAAAGTTGGGAGAAATGGTTGGCTGCAAAACGTGCAAGTTGTTTCATGTTGCTTTTCATGGACCTGAGCCACAGTGACAGTCAAAATCCTAGCGAAATATTTTTTTACATACAATTGATCATTTTTGGTGAGATCTTGCAGAATCTTGCACATTCCTTGGAAATCCTTGGAACACGAAGCCGGAAAACCAAAAACGAAGCCTCAATAGAAACGATCAATTTTTTAACTTTCAGTTTGCCGGTCACTCACTTGCAGCCTGTCAATGTCATGACATGCGATGCTGGGCTTTGTTAGCATTGCAGCGCTGGTAGCTGGCCAGGTCTCTTGACATTTTCCGTTGTGAAGAGCATCGCTTGGTGCACATTTGCAGTGGCTGCACCAATGAGACTGTCTTGGGGCTGCAAAAATCACCGGTCCCTCCAGCATGACATATGACGTATGACCTGATTTGTGCGGATGTGGACTTGCCAGCACCACCCCCAGTGCCTTACACGCTTTCTGTATCAGGACACCCTGATACACCCTGTGCATTGTGCTTAGGTATGCTGCTTGCTAAAAGCTTCATCTGCGAGAAGTGGCTACAACTTGCTGGTCCTCATCACTGCTGCCTGACATGACATGCCATCATGCTTCATGTTGAGCTCCCTCCCACACGCACAGGACCATTTCCTAGACAGTTCGAAGGTGGCAGAGGATCCTACGATTGTCATATTGTAATGATTTCTTTTGCAATATACCATTGGGATACACACTGTATGTACATACTACTTAGATGCTGAGCAAGTCCAATGATCATGAAGAGGAGAAGCTAATGACTCATATTGACTATCTTTCTATTAATCCGTGGCCCTGCCTACTTGATTAAGTAAGGGACACACTTGCACGCTCCTAGGAACAAAGGGCGCTAGCTACTACGCACATATGGATGCAGGATAGCTCACGCTTCTTCAAGGAAGCTCCCCCCGCCTGAGGACGGGGGAAGATTCCTTGAAGAAGCGCTCGCACTATTCGGTTCCTAGATTGTTTGCACGACTTAGGTTTCGTTGCAAGTTCTTGTCACGCGCTGCCATCTCAGAACTTTCTGTGCTGGACACCTCACAGGAGATGAGATGACGGATTTTGTACCAAGAATATGTACAGAAGCCGGGAATCTGGGAATAACCATGTTGTTTGGAACACCTTCGAAAACATGATTCGCATGATGCTAAGGTTTCGACAATGATGCCAAAGTTATGCAGTTGCTACTTGACTTGGTCGTATACTGTTGTGGAAGTTTGCAACCAATGCCAACCTGTGGCATATGGTTCAGGCAAGTAGGCTGACATAGGCTGCCACCAAAAATATGGTTAAGATGGTTAAGATTTGGCTTGTCCAAGTGGGACTCCCTTTCTCCTTTGACTGTGAATGCTAATTAGGTGGTTTAATGTAATTAATTGCTTTTCGAGCCAGGTTGGGCGCGGCAGATGCTGGCAGCATGGTCCAGGATGCAACCGCTCACCCCGCAGCATGCAGTGTGTCAGCACAAGGATGGCGCATTGCAGTGCCTTGGCGTAGACCCACCACGAGATCAGCATTTTGTTTTGCGACAGTAATAATGATGTTTTTTGTTCACAAGTTAGAACATTCTCGAAAAGACCCGTGGTTGTTTGCGACAGTATCCACTGAGATTTTGTTATTTAAGGGCTGCCGCCCCTGCCGCCGACCCCGGGACTCAACTGCAGCTTGCGCTCGCCAAAAAGCTATGGTTCAGGTGACTACGACAGAAATTCCGAGA
>CAXAMN010017113.1:1025959-1037515 GCA_963970005.1 Durusdinium trenchii
AGGTTGCGGCTCCAGTGATGCATGTGTTCGAGCAGCATCGAGCAGTGGAAGCGTCTGTTGCCTGCAGGTTCGTGCTGAGACGAAGAAGCGCAAGGCTCCCGCACCTGTAATCCCTCGCGCGCTCCCCCTCCTTCAGCCGGGGTCGGCGGATATTTTGTTATGTTGCGTCGGTTCACCGGTTCTTTTTTTTGCTAGGATCACACGGGGTTGCGTCAAAAATATCTCTGTCTGCAGGAACCAATTGTCGCACTTGCAGGCGAGCGCGAGTCAAACGATTGGCGCCGAGGAGCGTATTTGGGTGAAAAGCCGTGCCAGCATTGCCACAACACCGTGGACCACGCGCAGTGGGATGCTGGAAACTAACCAGGCTTGCCCACTGTCCGACGCCGACGCCTCATTATATTACACCGCCAAGAAAGCCGACAGCGACGTGGAGCAGCAGGCCGTGGAGACAGCAGGGAAGAGGCTGAAACGGGGGAGCAAAAAGCGGGGAGAAGAAGAACAGATAAAAGAAGAAAGAGGCAGCTGAAAAGGGCAACGGAGCATAAAGACGAAGTAAGGAAGCGGGATGAGCACAATGAGGAGCAGGACAGGTGGAGGAGTGCGAGAAGAGGGGGGGGAGGAAAAAAGAAGGATGAGGAAGAGGAAGAGGAGGACGAAAGGAGGAGGGGGAGGAGGAAGAGAAGGGAGAGAAGGAGAAGACGGGGGAGGAGAAGAAGGAGGAGCAGGAGATAGAGAAGCAGGAGCAGGAGAAAAGGAGGAGGAGAGAGGAGGAGGAGGAGTTTCTCCCTTCTTGCCTGTCGCAAAAAACCATTCCTACCGTCGCAGTAAACCATCACTGTCGCTCTACCGTCACAAATAACCCCTGTGGCCGAAGCAATAAACCCCTCTGAGCCGTTGCGAAAAACTCACCTTGAATTGCCCATTGCTAAGAAACCCTTTAGCTTTTCACCGTGGCAAAAAGAACCTTGGTTACCGATGCAAAAACCCGAAGCCCAGAGATCAAACTTGTGCCTCTGTGATCCTCTGTGGGCATCAGACAAAAGGTGCCAAATAGTCACAGAGTCACAGGGTGGGCGTGGGGTCAGACATCTAGATAAAACCTGCGTAATGTGGGCAGAACCGATCTACCGATGCCTTTTGCTAAACCTAGACAGCCTGCGTAATCGATGGGGGCCTTGTCGTACATACGGTACGTGCTACATGTGCTACAGTATATATTAAATATATGGCTAGTCGTACGCAGTACACGGCTTGTCACGTAACGATCGGTAGCTGCGTGGCTCAATCCACGTTCAGCTCTAGGCGGGGCCCAGCTTCGCCGCAATGGCAGCCCAAGAGGATCGGGCTTTGGTGGAGGGCCGTACCAGCCTGACGGACGATGAACTGGCGGTCCTCAGGAGGTCAGGCTGGACGGTCACTCGGCTAGCGACTCTCGAGGGCAGTGGTGACGATGCACTCGGTGCGGTCATCTGGAAACTGCAGCAGCGGGACGAGGAGGTCACCGTGGACAAGAGCAGGCTAGCCGAGCTGGTGAAGTTGTGCGCAATTTGCACGCAGGCCAGGCATCAGACAGATGCAAAGCGCGGGTCGCAAGACCTGTTAGATGCGCATGTGGCCCATCAAAGGGATCTTCGTCGTCGCACCTTCCATGAGATCCAGCGGGCCGAGGCAGAATCCAAGATCGTGCAGGTGGGCACAGCCAAGAGATCGAGGTGGCCCACACGCCTCAGTATGAAGCTTCACATTGCCTCGAACGACTTGGGACTTCGTGCACTGGCAGAGAAGCAAGAGCGAGATCGATGGGTGAAGGGAATTCGAGATATAGTCAAAGCAGCAAAGCTTCCAGTGGCACAGCGTTCCAGCGACGATGCGCTGCTCATCCGGGTGGCAAAAGGACGTCGTGCCAACACGTTGAGGAAGCACGTCAAGACGTGGATGAAAGCCTCCAGATGGCTGGATGCGGTCTTTGGTGAGCAGTGGCCGGCAAGCCCGGAATGCTTCGCGGAGTTCTTGGAGGCAATGGTAGAGTAACCCTGCGCCCGCAGCTTTCCCGAGGCTGTCTACAAGGCGCTCATGTTCCTCGAGTACGCCGGCAAGGTGCCAGAGGCAGATCAACTATGCCGTGCACCAGCAATCAAGAACGCCCCCTAGAAGAGGCAAACTTGAGGCTGCAGTCGGTGGAGTTGAAGCCTTCGAGAAAGGCGCTGGTCATCCCGGTCTCCATCGTGATCGCATGGGAACACAGCATGTATGCGATGAGTCGAAGCCCAACTATCATCGCGTATATGCTTGGTTTCGGCTGACAAAGCTGTGGACAGGCATGAGGTTCGACGACACCAGAGGCGTGCCGAATCGCACGTTGGAGCTCAGTGACACGTGCCTGAAAGGGGTCATTCACCGCTCGAAGACCTCAGGCCCTGGACCTCAGGCCCTGGAAAGCATGTGATCTTGCTCCCCTTCTACATCAGCCGTCAGGCCTGGATCATGGAGAAGGATTGGTTGGAGGTGGGCTGGAAGCTCTGGTCAGCTATGGGGACTAGCTCAGGCCTGGCGACGAGAGACTTCATGTTGCCATGGCCTGACAAGAACTGCAGCGGCTTCGCGAGGAAGGTGGTGGACTACCCTATAGCGTCGACTATGTCGCAGGCCCTGTTCAACGAAATTCGCGCTGGAAAGGGCGAAGGCGCAAAGCCTCTCTTGCAGCCAGGCTTGGGAGTGTTGTGGACGGAGCACAGTGAGAGGGTCACTGTGCGGACATGTTCGGCGGATGATCGGGAGGTGGCGTCCATCAGCGGACGAAGCATATGAGCAGAATGTCAAGGTGAACGTGCTGCGCAGCCAGAAGGTTCTGGCAACGTTCGTCAAGGAGAACATGGCGAACTCCGATCCCTTCGATGAGACGAGCGCGGTGCAGCTCGTCGAGCAGCGTATGCGGGGCATGGGCTTCAAGCAGGAAGAATGCGATGAGCAGATGATGTGTTTGATGACCTTCATGCCAGGCCACGACACGGCCAGGCCCTGCCTCAGGCCCAAGTGGACGACCACAGGGCCTGTGGTGTTGGTGGGAGATGAGGAGGACATCGTGGAGGTCAAGACAGAGAATGGAGACTTGGATGAACAGAGCGACGACCCACAGGAGGTCGAGACGGATCAATCCAAGGTCCTGCCGCTGGAGAAGGTGGCGGGAATGTTTGTGGTTTCGGTGGCGGGCAGGTCGAAGACCAAGACTCTACACCGTATTGGTGACTGCCACAGGCAGCCAGGGGTACACTACGCCCATTTCGAGGTGCTAGGCCAGGAAGCGCCCAGCACGGCGGCCTACCACAAGGCGTGCCGCCAGTGTTTCCGGTTCGGCGTAGCGGATGTGGCTGCGACCGCTGGTGCGCTCGGGGAGGATGAATCCTCGGGCGAGGTCACGTCGTCAGAGATGACGGAGTCAGGAGAAGAAGAAAGCACGGGGTGACAAGGCGACAAGGGGGCGTTCATCCCGTGAAGGAGATCAGAACACACCGCGTGGCAGAGTGCGGCACGAAAGGACGCGAGAGCAGTCTTCTCGGGTCGGGGGAGTGCTGCACTAAGGGGGGTAGAAGTAGCGCCAGAAGAGGGGTGGGCGCTTCCGTAGAGAGTTGAGGAGAGCCACTAGGAGGAGAGGGATCGACGGAGCTGGGGGGTCGTTTCGCTCGGTCGGTCGCGTGTTGTAAGAAGGCAATAAGAGGTGAAAGGCGAGGTCTTGTCTCTCTTGAGAGTTGTGCTCACATCTGTGCAGTCATGTTTCGTCTAGAAGTACAGAAGCACACGGTCAGGTGAGAGGAGATCCACAACGCATGGCGTGTCTCCCTCTTTTGGCCTAGCACGGGGCGTCGGCGCGGACGGGCCGGCGCAGTGGGCTATATAGAGATCATGGCCGGGATCGGTCATGATACGGATGAGCGTCGAAGGAACGCCATCGCGCTTCTCGATGCGGATCTACATGGACTCCTACAAGTGAAGGAGGTCGATGAGGTGTCCCAGGCGAAGTTGGCAGTGGCAAGGGTTCGTAGTGTGAGCAGGATGAGCACCATTGCTGACACACGTGCAGGTATGAGGACGTTCTGCGCAGATGTTCTAAGCCTGGATGCAACCCGAGATGTGGTGGAGATTGCAGCGCTTGTTGACGCATGGGAATCAGCAAGCACCAGGGTGGCTGTGCGCAACAAAGCGGAGGCAGAAGCAGGGGTTGCGAGTGTTCCCAGGGCTCTGAACAAGGTAGAGGTGCAGGAGCTGATCATCAAGTTCCAGACCGTGCACAACATCAAGCTGGAGGATCGCAATACACCTGCAGCTTCGACCCTCGAGCAGATCTTCGACCAGATGGAGCAGGGCGAATTGAAGAATATGAGCCTTGTGCAATTCCTCAGTAGGGAGGATGCAGAGGCGGATATCTTGGGCGCCACCGTGGAACGGGGGACAGGCACGCTCAAGATTAAGAAGGGTTATGGGGAATGCCAAAAGCCTCGAAACCCAGAGGAGCTCCGCAAGAGGATGGCAGTTGTGGCAAATTCATATTTGCTTGCCCAGCTGAAATACCCACAGAAAGCCTGGAGACGTTTACATGCATACACGGGGTACCTTCGGGATTGCGAGTGCTGCCTACTGGTTCGGTCGAGTCATTGGCGTGGTAGTTCGTTCGCTGTTGTCACCGCCTCATGGGGAGGCACATGGGGCTCCTGCATTTGATCTATGCCGATGATGGATGGTTGACAGCAACGGGCACCAAGTTCTGGAAGAAGATGCTTATGTGGTTGTTCCTTTACGAGCTCCTGGAAATACCCATCACGTGGAAGAAGGTGCGTGGTGGTGCAGGGGTCGACTGGATTGGATACCATCTGGACGTGGCAGCCTTCACCAGAGGGATTAACGAGTCCGAGAGGACTTGGATTCTGAAGTGGGTTGATGACAAGTTGCAGCAAGGAGGTGTTCTAGGCCGAGAGCTAAAATCAGTTCTGGGCAGGCTGTCGTTTGTGGCTGGAGCGCTACGCCACGTCAGGCCTTTTCTGGCCCCACTCTTCGCGTGGTCTTCATCGCTGGCGGGTGGCACTTTCGCCAAGTTTCCGGACGCGGTGGTTATCCTGCTTGAATTTGTGAGGGAGGAAGTGTCCCGGAAGCCGGTGAGGGGCCTAGAACCTTTGTTAGCCAGTCCAACCGACATTTTCCGGGTGGACGCCAAGGCCGCGGGAGAAGAAATCGTGATCGGAGGCTGGGATCTTGGAACAGCGCACCGCTGTCTCGGGCTTGTTGGTTTTCCTTCAAGCTCAACCGTCGGAACGCCGCATGGGCGTACCTGCAGAGGCGACCCTTTTCGGTCGATCGCAACATTGGAGCTCATTGGGGTGCTGGCAGCGGTGATGGTGCTGGCGCCTGATGCAAGCTGGGCAAAGGGAGACTCGACAGTCACCTTGTCGGCTCTCACAGACAATCTGGGGAATACACATGTCTTGAAGAAGTTTGCAAGCAGTCGCTACCCCCTTAGTATTAGTGGCAATGGAGCTGTCGGCACAGTTGGACCGCCGAGGGATTGAGCTTGATTTACAATGGGTCCCACGCTGGCAGAATCAAGAGGCTGATGACCTTACAAACGAACGTTTCGACGACTTCGACGAGAGACGCCGCATCAACGTTCAGTTTGAACAGCTCGAGTTCATGGTCATGGGCAAGCTTTTGGAGAAGGCGGGGGAGCTCGACTCAGAGCTTCGCCTGCACAAAACTTCGAAGGAGGCCAAGCAGGCCATGGAGAGCGCCAGTGGAGAGAAGGTCAGGAGCAAGAAGGGACAGCTTCGCTGGCAGGACCCTTGGTGAAGAAGGCGGGAAGGGGTCGTGTCGTTGGGTTTTCTATTTCCCCTCACAGGCTAGTTCGATTAAGAGTGGGGTAACGCGGACCTCACTGTAAGTTTACTAAAGTGGGGGGAAAGATACAGTGAGATCACGGTTAGGTCACACCATGTTGAGGGTCCTGCAAAGATAACGTTTCTATCTACCAGCTGATAAAGCAGCTGGTAGTGCTTCTCACGTGCTTGACAGGTCCTCTCGCGCAACCTCGGAAAAGATCCTCACGTGAGTGCAGTGACGGCTAGTTGTACGCAGTACACGGCTTGTCACGTAACGATCGGTAGCTGCGTGGCTCAATCCACGTTCAGCTCTCCCACCATCCAACCCCAAACTCCACCATGTCTACCGATCGGGGGAAAGATACAGTGAGATCACGGTTAGGCACACCATGCTGAGGGTCGTGCAAAGATAAGCCGTGGTCGTTTCTATCTACCAGCTGATAAAGCAGCTGGTAGTGTTTCTCACGTGCTTGACAGGTCCTCTCGCGCAACCTCGGAAAAGATCCTCACGTGAGTGCAGTGACATTTTTTAAGATACATATACACACATCTCTCCCTCTCTTTGTGTATATTATATATATATATGTTGTATACACATTGCCTACAAAAGTGCAAGGGAACAGAACACTAGCTGATGTTTGGTCTTATCATGTTATTCTTTGCACTTATTGTCAAGGGGTTCCATACAATTTGTTTGTGGAGTTTGTGTGGTTTTCGCTGAAGAAGGCAGAGCAATCTAATCTTGGCATGGGGTATCGTTATTGAGAAGGACCTTCAGCATCACCTGAAGTTGATGTCTGTGAGACCAACAACCGTAGGGGCCAATAGGTACTATTAAGAGAAAACTTCACATGTATTTCTCGTGAACCTGGAGTTTGCATCAAGGATCGTGGCCACCAAAAAGGTAATATTGTTGGTTGATTGCGGTGCACTTGAACCACTGCCAAGGTGTATCTGTACAGTAGCATCCTTGCGATCCTGGATCTCACAGGCCTTGAAGCAGCATTTGACCATGGCGGAGTAGTTGATTTGATACCTTGATGCATCGAACTGTTACTTTCCTGTGTGATTCTCATTGCTGTTCCATATGAGCAACCGCAAAAACGTCAATGATTAATTTAGTACAGTGCGGCCGTGATTGTCAGGAATTGGGTTAAAACTTCAAATTTCAAGCCTGCGAACACAATAGGCCAATAGGCTCCCTCAAGAGCGATAACCATACTTCTGCAGTTTGTGGAGATGTTGGCATTATTGTTGCTACAACCTGCAAAAGCGATAGGCCCCCAACCTTGCTGAATCATGTCCTCTTCTTGATAGTACGTTTTGGCATACGCTCACCTCAATTCTTTACACTGGTGTACATCCATTTCATCGAACTCCCAGTCTATCCCATGGGGTCGTCAATTCATGTTTGGGGTGCCGCATTTTTGCACAGAACATCGACGCTTCATACCAACTTTGGGCTCGGCTTGTCTCATCTCTTTGTGTATGCCATGCTCTGCAGAGAAATTAGTGCATTCCGGGACGTTGCGTGACAAGGAAGTCCGCCAACAAGATGTTCTATGTTGATATGAGCGAGCAGATCGCATGTTTGGACTTCTTGCTCTCAGATGAAGATTCGGCAGTCTGGCACTAAATCGTTCATGTTGATCCTTCCTTGCTATGTGGGCTGGAGTGGTTATCAGCTTCCAGCACACGCTATTGTTTTGCATTGCGTTGCGTTTATTGGATAGCACTCTTGCAAGGATGGTCCCAGTGAACGTGCAACCCTGGTTGCTTTGCATGCGCGAGAGGATAGCTACGGTGGTTGGGAGGACTGCACCAATTCTTTACTTCCCTTCGCTTGTGCAATCATTTCCATCCTTTTGCAGTCCAGGACGGGCCGAAGGTGCTTTGCATCCATTGCATCGACCTCCACAAAAAGCGCTTGGGCAGGATGGTTGCGTGCAACATGCTTAAGGATATGTAAGAATAAGATTGCATTGTGGAGCCTTGATCGCGTCACCCCTCCTTTCAATAGTTGCTCCTGCAAATTTTGTTCGCTTGCTATTAGGAAGAGTGGGAATTGTACGTATACATTTTTGTTGGAAGAGGATGACTTGAGGAGAAAGAAGCAGCCATTGTAACACTGTAAGACTGTAAGACTTACATTTCGAGCTTGCGAACTGGTTGGGATGCCTGGGGGATCTAGACTGGTATTAAGACTGGCAGATTATAGTACATAGTACTGCATGGTCTCTTGTGGAAAAGCAACATGAGAAGATTGAGTTGCCATATAGAAATTAGACAATGACAATAATAGAAGACACTAGAAGCATGAAGAAGCCGTTCAACATATTTTGTCGAAATGTGTGTCATGTCACGACCTATGGAACACAGTTCCTCGCAACCTAGGAGCTCCAAGGCAGCAGCCAAGCCAGAGCTTCCATTTGCTCGGGGCCTTGCGAATGTGCCTGGCAGGCCTGATCTGCTCGATGCACTCGCAGAGAACGGGCGGTCGGAATATTTTCAGGATATCTACGTGTTCCACCAGCAATGCGCTCTTTTGATTAACATTTACCATTGTTTAGTTCATCGATAGTGACGTTCGGGCCTTGTTCGGGCATCCTCATCAAAGGCGCATTTTCGGGCCTGCCAGGCAGTACGTCGACGCAACCCTAATGGCATGTGTTCCACCAAACACAGCGGGTGAGTGGGCAGCACAAGGACAGCCCGCAAGAGGAAACCTGTTGGTTGTTGCGGTCTTTGCAGTCCTTTTGCATTGGACATGAAAAAGGGACGTTTCTCCATGTAAACTCAAGCCTTGAGGCGCTGTCCTTGCACTTTGGCAGCCTTTAAGAAGCCTCGCTCTGTGTTTTCTTGACCTTGCCACATGTTTGGCCGTGGCACATGCCTATAAATCTAATTGAGCATTCGCCATTTGATGTAGGCAAAGGCTGGGTGCACAAGTGCACATGACACTGCCATGCTGATGCAACAGAACAACGCAGAACAGAATGCTTGAGACTGCTCACCGGTAAGCTCGAAGTTTGAGGTTGTGGGCGCTGGCTTTGTGCGCCTCTATGACCCCAAGCTGCAGCCCTTGAGCTCCCTGCGCGGAATACAGGCTTGGCATGGCCAATGACATGTCTAGACTAGACTCCAAACATCTACAATCATTGGCAGAGGGGCAAGAGTATATGTTTTATATTTTTGCAGGCACCGTTGGTTCTGGTGAAGGCCAATGCCTGTGGCAACCGATGGCTCATAAGCGGTTCCTCAGGAGATTTGCACCTGTTGCTTGCTTTGCACCTCCAACTGGCATGCGCCGTCACGATCCTTTTTTAAGTCTTTTTTGGTCTCTTCGGCCGAGGTTGCGGCTGGAGGTGCCCTTTTCATCCTTTGCCACTTCAGTGCACTGTATCGTTTTGACTTGACTGAAGCCAACACGCCAACCCAATCGCCAGCCAAAACAGACTTTTGCCGATTGCTTCTTGCTTTTGGCTTTCGCCGGTTGTCGTGTCAGAGGCGTTGTTTTTCTGGACCCGCTGTTGGGCTACTTGCAGGGGCTACTTTGAATTGGTGGGTCTAACAAGACCAGACCAAACAGCAAAGACTTGACCTTTTTCAAGTGGTTTAATTATGCCTGTTCGATCTCCTTAAGGTCATTCTAGCGATTGTGCTGCACCCACAGCACGAAGTGCAATCTACAGAATAAGATAAGGAGCACACACACAACGGCAGTCCAGTTTTGCATGCAGAAGTGGGGACTTGTCCAAGCATTTGTTGAAGTTGGCGCATCAAAGCCCATGTTGGTTGTGTCATGTTGTGTCCAGTCCGAACCTGTGTTTGCAGGGCACTCGGAGTCCTGAGCTCATCGTTCAGTGCCTGGGCATCAGCGCACCGGCCAGCCTCAACATGTTTGCATGCAAGTGCATCGCTACTAGTAACAAGTGCCTTACTAGTAGTAACAAGTGCCTTACTACTAGTAACAAGAAGCTATTAGAATTGATTTAATAAAAATGCACCCTTCTTGAAATCCGGTCTCTTCGCGCCAGGCGTCCGGGATTGGCACTTGGAAGTATGGCGAGTATGCCTTCATTGGGTCTCGGGCTACTGTCCAGCACAAGTGATACCCTTTATTCAATCCGTCTCCAAGCATTGGAAACTGCGTCTTTGCACTGTGCTCAAACCTCGTATCACACCACATGCGTGTGAAGTTGACATTGTAACACGATATGCACTAAGGTCACCGATTCTGAAGTGCAACTTGCCTGAATATGACGCGAAGATCTCGTGAAGGGTCTGAGACGAGACGGAGATTGATTGAACATGTTTGCTTCTGCGGTGTTTGAAGCTACCAAGGCGTTACAGTAAGGGTCTTGATTCTCCCTTAGGCTTGTGTAGACTGCTCACAATCGACAGCACCACTGGTGCAACTGCAAAATGGATTGTTGGCACTTCAGCGGGTTTATCTTTATTTTTCACAGCTACTGTACATAGTCATTGCCCTAACGACGCGTATATTTGGCTCAAGGAAAACTGGTGCTTATAGGCTGTTTCCTATCTGAAATAGGTTATCAGCCGTAGGTCTCTTTTGTCTCACCTCGCCGTCCCGCGCGCGTCCTACCATGGCAGGCATTGGGTATCCACCAATCATTGATTTGGTGTCAGATCAGGACAATATGTCCGCGCGTGAGGGAACGCCTGAGTTCGCAAGTTCCACGGCACTTGTTCCCGAGGGTTATGGTTATTTGGACACGCCAGTTGGGCCTGACATTCTCCAGTACAACCCTCCCACAGCAAGTGCCAGCGGGAACGCTGTGCCGGCCAATACTGTAAGTCAGACAAACGTATTGAACCAGCACGTGCATGTTCACCAAGCCCCAACCACCGATGCTCGTTTGATTGAGGCCGTTGCCGAAGAACGTCACCGGCACGCCATGGACATTCAGGGTGAACAACTCCGTCTAGTGAGTACTCAGCGTGACGAAATGCGAGTACAGGGCTTAAGGCTTATGAACGAAGCTGAACGAATGTTTCATGAGAACACGGTCGTCAAACAGGAAGCCACCGCTTTCGTTGAAGCTGCCCAGAGAGGTTACGAGGCTTATGCCGAGGCTTCCGCGGCCGAGCTTAGGTCCATGAAACAACACCATGAGAGTCAGATGTTAGATGCACGTATTCGTAGTGATCATGCAATTGAGAAGTGCATGGCAACCATTGAGTCATTGAATAACCATGTTGAGCGCCAGAATCGGCAAACGGAAAGTCTTCATTTGGAATTGAGACAATCCATGAAGAAGCAAACTGATCTCCAAAGCCAACTGAGTGCTCTCCGAGATGCCAGACTCCAGAACGACCTGTTCAGTTCTTGGTCCGCCGTTCGCGCGCCGGAAGGTCCAGCCGTTTTGGGTCCAAGGGGTCTTCCAATGATTCCTGCAGGGGGCAACGATGAATTTCAGACCCGAGATTACTCTCCATCCATCCCCAACCCGGCTATGCTTAGGCAAACCGTCAAACAAGAACCAAAGGACAATCCGGTCAAGAAGGAACCGAATGAAGAGTCCCTTTTTGGTTCACCATTGAACTCCATGAGGTCAGGCGAAGGTGTGATTCCACCACTGCCACTGGGAACCAGTGATCAGACCGGTAAGGCTCCGAATGGAGCGCCCGGAGGTGATCCCCCACCACCTCAGCCAGAAGGTGG
>CAXAMN010017113.1:1067515-1086702 GCA_963970005.1 Durusdinium trenchii
GGGGGGCCGCATTACAAAATCGATTGCCCCACCTATCACGAACAACGCCTCCAGCAGAGGACCCAATCCCGGAAGGGGAAGGGCAAGGGCAAATCTGATCGCCCACGCCCTTGGGCGCCAGCAGCCCATCAGTGGCGAGTGGTGCCAAAGCCCTCGGAGGGAAAGGGTGCAGCCGGAAGCTCTTCGGACGCCGTTGTCGGGCCGCCAGAGCGCACCATTGCTCAAGACATTGCAATGAAGGGCGCAGCCAAGGCCAAGGGCAAGGGCAAGAGCGATCAGCAGCCGAAGGGCAAGGGCAAGAATGAGCCGCAGAAGGGGCAGTATAAGTCCGAGCCATACAAGGGGCATGGCAAGGAGAAGGGCAAAGGAAAGCCTGCTCAGGAGCGGGTGTACTATGGCGATCGTGAGTGGTCCGGATCTTGGAGTTTTTCGTGGAAGTGGACCACCTCCCGGGGATGGTACTGGGAGTGGGACCCATCGTGTGTGTCTTCCATGCTAACAGGAACGTTAGCCGGAATGCTTTCTTTCTCTTGTTGGCATGTGAAGTATATGGATTTCAAGTTCGTTACGCTAACGGGAACGTTAGCCGACATTTTGGCTAACTGTTTCAACAGCGTTGCGAACCGGAAGGTTTGCCGTGTCCATTTTGGCTGGCACGCCTTGTGCATTCATTTTGTCAATAGTAATTCACGGTACATGGCACCCGTGGCGTCTTGTTTGGAGTGGTAATGCTCCCGTGATGCTAGGTGGAAACCTAAGCCGTGTGTTTTGCCTTTTGCAGCAATCCGCCAAGCGCACAAAAAGAGCCGAACCTTTCTTGCAACTTTCTCCACAACAACCACGCATTCGTAGGTCATGCATATTGTACATAGCATTGCAGCCTGTCCTGAGGTCTACGATGGCTGCTTTCTGCCTCTTCGGTGCTGCCAGTGAACTGGCGGCGCCGCGGGGGGTATTTTTCACAGCTACTGTACATAGTCATTGCCCTAACGACGCGTATATTTGGCTCAAGGAAAACTGGTGCTTATAGGTTGTTTCCTATCTGAAATAATCTTTTTGATGGCTATGCAGCATGAAAATTTCCGATTTTTGTTCAGCCCGTTGCCGGCCCGTGGCCCTGCCTCCTTAACTAAGTAGGCGCCTACTTAAGTAATAAACTTGCTACTAGCTACTTAAGCTACACTGCTACACATTGACGCAGGATAGCGAACTACGCATTTTGTTCCTAGATTTTGAGGGAAACTGAGATGCAAAATAGAGCAGATGCATCATTGGTTGCTTGAGGCTTCATCTGTGGGAGCCCAAGGCAGAGGCACCAGCGACAACGAGCACCACAGGGCAGCCGAGACCGACCTTGGCAGATGCCTTCGAGGCCGTTTTGATTGCTTGATGCTGGGTCTCAATTTGTATTGAATGATTTTATGCTCACGGTACTAGTGATGTTCATAATTTAATATGTGAATATCACATCACAATAAGCTAGACTATAGACATCTATAGACTCTCCCCACCCACTTCCATTGCCCAAATCAGGACACGGGAAGATCTCAGGGGCCCTGGGTCTCCAAGTGACGATGGTACCCATGCGCAGACGTATCACTTCCCTTATATACCTTTTTTGATCCGTTTTCGCTCCTTTTGCAGGTCACCGACCGCTGGACAAACCTCGGGCCTATCACTGACTTTTGCACCAAGGAACAATTGTTAACCGTTAACCGCATTTGTTAGGTTGCAAAGTGTAGGCATTTGGGTTCCAATCCATCCTGTGCACCATGAAGAACAGTTGATGCACAATGAACTGTTGCTCTTCAAGGTGTTGCCATCTTTGCTTTGATCCCGTGGCTTGTGATTGTTGCATGTAAGCCTCGCGTGGATTGGAGAGCGGCAGGAGGATACCGACGGCCTGACTAACCAAATCATCACGTGCAGTGGCGCCGGTGAGAAGAGTGGCTCTTTGCGTTTCATCGAGATGGGCATTCCCGTTGAAGAGTTGGGAAGTTCAGAAGGCCAACCTGACGAAGTTGGGGGCAAAGGGACGGAAGCACGTTTTCTTGTTGAGCGAGTATACTCTGGTCGCCTGAGCTGGATTCGCACGTTTTTCTGTTCAGTTGATGCGCACAAAGAACCTGTGCTGGATTCCAACAGTTTCGAGTGCTGGGAGGCTTCGGCAACGTGCTTGGCATGTGGGCACTGGGTTCGCACTTCCTGGTGCTCACCCGCTCCAATAGTACTGAAGTCCTACGTATTTCAGAATGCCCCTCAGCAGAATTAAAACCAGGCAGCTGACTGGAGTGGTTTGACAAAGCTTGGACTTCGTTGCCTTGTGGCAACCAATCTCATGGTCCAAGCTTTTATACAGTGACAGGTAGTAGTCATGTCTTTTTTGTTGTCATAGTTTGCTTTTGTGAGGAACTTTCCCAGCTGACTCTCCGACTCTTACCATATAAGGGAGCATCCAAATCTAAAAGCCGATGAACACATTTCGCACATTTCGTCATTTAGGTGCCTTTGGCCTTTGTTATGGCGTTGAAGCTCATTAAATGAGGGACTGGCAGGCAAGTGACCCTAGATAAAATATGATAAATTTACTTTGCTTTGGCCCACGGATCACTAGTAAAAGCGATCCGATACTTTAATTTTGATACCAAACTCCATCAACCACTTTACATGCCACTTACATCCATTTACCACGCGCCCAGCTGGGTGTGGTTCGATTGGTTGAGCAAGTGAACAGCTATATACATAGTACTATGTATACTATATATGCCCCCAAACAAACAAGGATGATGGAAATCCATACAACGAATGCGTGGGGTTCCCGAGAACATTTCAACTGAGCCTGGCTTCGCAAATAGAGGTCAGAGTGGCGATGGAGATTTCTCCCTGGAAGTTTGGGCGAAGACAGCTGGCCTCCAATTAGAGGAGGAGACTCTGCTTTGTTGCGGCTTCGGCCTCAGCAGCGACTCAAGCATCGAGACTGGCTTGACTTTGTTTTCGCAGCTGCAAGCTAAACGATTTTAAAGGCATTATCCCACTTGGAATTGGTTTCAGTGAGTTGACGAGGTGTTTGCGACAGAGTCGTGATACAAGTGACCCAATCTGGTGTGTGGGCTATGAACTCAGAGAACCTCGCGCCGGTTTCTGAGCAGCCTGACAGCACTTTTGCAGTGCCCAAATCTGTCGATTGCCAACATTGCTATATGTAGTAACAAGTGCCACACTAGTAGTAACAAGTGCCTTACTAGTAGTAACAAAAAAGCTATTAGAATTAACACTAAATTAATAGCTTCTTGTTTGTTGGGCGTGCGATGGTGGGTCTACTATGTTTACCTGGTGGCTGATGCCTTGCAAGACTCACAGGATCCAGCAGGACATCACAGGACTTGTCCATAGTGACGCTCATGCTTGAAGCATCTTGAAGCCTACTGAAGGCTTCTGTGGGAATGGCCTCCAACCTAACAGCAATGGCCTCCAACCTGGAAGCGATGGCCTCCTCCAACCTAGAAGCAGTGGCCTCCAACCTATGAATAGCGGTGGTCTCCAACCCAATAGCAATGGCCTCCAACCGAATAGCGTTGGCCTCCAACCGAATAGCGATGGCCTCCAACCTAATGATGGCTTGAAGCCTACTGAAGGCTCCTGTGGGGATCCCTCCTGAGGTGGACAGCCGGCGCGCCTTTCCTGACAGCTTCCGAGATGAGAGGTGGACAAGGCTGTTGACCGTGTTGTTTGGTGTGATTCGCAGTCGGTGATTGAGATTTGTACAAGGCTGCCTGATCATCAGCTAGGGCTTCCCTATAGGCAACCCGAAGAAATCTAACTGCATAATTTCGCATCCAGGCACGTAGAATGCATGTGTGCAGAGATTTTTGACTAGAATTTGGTCCAGCAGGCTGATATGTGCGCATGTTGGAGCAGGCTTGATAGTATGCGCAATACGGCATGTGACTTAAGCTCGAACAGATTGCAGGTGTGATGCTTGCAACGCAGAAAGGAGATGTCTATGCCATAGATTTCCAAGAAGGCAAGGCCAAAGACTAAAGACATCAAAGACTGAAGGCATCTGAAGGCGATTCCCGGGCCCTGCAGGGGCCTGCAGGGCCCTAATTTTGGCATGTTTTGGGACCAGTGTACCAGCCTTTACCGAAAATACCACTGATACTACCTCTGAGACATCAAGAAACAAGAAACCAATACACATTTGATGCGTCCCATCAGTCTACCATTGATCCCTTTCTTTTGCTTTGTGCATTCTGCTCACCATATCTTGTATTATTGTCCAGGCTCACAGCGCCTGATCAGTGCGGGGGAATGGCAACTGCGAAGACACTCGCATTCAAAGCCGGACAGTGAGCGGGACTGGGACATGGGAGTTTTACCTTGACTTCCTTGGATTGCAACCTCACAGCGAGGCACATGCGCAGATCAATGATCAATGCTATTTGCAGGCCCTGATGATGCTAAGGATTCAAGCTTGCAGAGTGACATCCATAAAGTAATATATATACAGATAACTATATATATACAGTAGCTGTAGCCAAACCACATTCGCTTTGGATATTGGCCATTTGTTTTGTATGGCGCGGGCCGGGCTTCAACAGTTTTCAGCTGCTATTGAGTGCATGACAATGATTTTTAGGGCACTTGGACTTTGAACTGTGACCAAGCTGACACGCAATTGACGCGCTTTAAGCTGTGCAGGTTTAGCCGAGGATAAGGTGGTGACGCCGTTTTATACATTTTATACCATGTTGAGTTTTGCTTCGCTTGTACCCGCTTGTACCTTCATTTTTTCATTGTTCAGTATGCTTGATGTTGAGTTCAATCTCCGCTTTAGCTTTTCCTGGGGCGTGTTTGCCTAGCTCATAGCAAATCCTGAAATTTGAGGTGAACCTAGCTGCTTGGCAGCTACAACACCATGGTGTGCTGCCGGGCTTTGGAGTGATGAGCTTGTCATTTGGGAACGCAAGAAGGTCTGAAATTCATCGAAATTCTGCATTGCTGTGGGTCATGCCATTGATGTCAATTCCCGAGTCTTTGATGTTGCAGCACATTTTTGGTTCGGTCCATGTTTGTTCAGGACTTTTGGCAGTCCCTGACCTTGCCAACTCTTCCCCGGTCCTTGGCATTTCTTCGGTTCTCGGCAGTGCCACGACAGCACTTGACCGAGTGCGACGCATCCACAACGGGCGGGGATTCGCTTCAATTGCAATGTTTGATTGCTCCAGTCACGGTTTCAGGTTAGGTTCCGGCACACAATCTGGGTTCCAGTGCTTGATGCTACAAGAGGGGGCAAATACAATCTTCAGGTGCATGGGTCAGTCGTTCGGTCATCATTTATTTCAAGATATGTCAAGCCTCCGGCCTGTTCCATAGGCCTCATGCCCGTGTTTTGCAAGTCAAGTCATGGGAAGTGTCATTCGCAGGATGGAACGAGGAAAGGGCAAAGGAAAGAGCCAACGGAAAGAGGAAGAGGAAAAAGGTAGAGGAAAGCAAGAAGGAAAGGAAGAGGATGAGAAAAAGGACAAAGACACAGGGAGAGAAGGGAAAAGGATGGAAGAGGGGGATGTACAGTTGAGGCGAGAATCTAAGAAAGGGGCAATTGTACAACTTAGCTACAACATAACATAATAACAACCGGCAAGCTGCGGCTGGTGGTTTCTGATGCTAGAACTCTGACGGTCGCCGCCTCTTCCATGCGACTCCTTAATAAGTATAGGGCGCCTCTCCCACAACGCCTTTGTTGAACCATCTTGGCGGCTATGTTCTTGCCGCGGGGGTGCTGCGCCAGTTTCTAGTGTGTATTTATTGCAATTAACAAATTTGTTATAGTATATAATAATAGGTCTATGAAATATGAAACCGTTTGCTGCTTGGAATGGCTACCAGAGAAATGGGTTATTGGTGCCGAGGCCCATGAGCCAGAGCTTAGGCTATTCGCGGGACTTTGCGATGGACGTGTGTCGGTTGTAACGGTGGACGGTGCATGGAGACTGCAGCATACTGCAACTCGGAACTGTTCACATGTTGCCAGTGTTCGCAGCATTCCCTACTTTTGAAAATGTATGTTTGATTTTGAAGTATGTTCATTCTCTAAATGAGCAGAGTGCAGCATAGTGTAGTTTACCTTCGGTAGTGACCCGGTATTGCTGGCTGACCCTGTCATGCATGACATCACTCGTCTCACCTTCAAGTTTCCAGCTTACCACATTTGGATTCGGCATGATTATATAAGAGAAATAGGCGTGGCTGGGCTTGGACCTAATTAGGTTGCAGTTGGATTGCAGCCTGTGCAGCTGCTGCCTTTTCCTGGTGCTGCAGATGTGGAGACTGACATGGGAGCCTCGCATAGTTCTTTTGGGGGATGCCATTCAACATCCCAATATCCGATATTCCAGTGAGAGCCCTTTCCATGTCCTGCAATGAGGACCCAAGCTACCATGGGGTCAACCCTGCGAAGGTGCACAGGACACTGGAGCCAATTGGAGCGGAGAATGGGCAGATTCTCATTTGCCCTTTGTTCTTGCCAGGAGCAAGACCGTTTGCTTGCTATCAGCGGAAAGGGTAGCATACTGCAGGCACCTTTGTCCATGTTGGTAAACTTATATACGATTCATTTGACATCACACACTGTAAACACTGCACCGCACAGTCAAGTTGTATTTTGTGAGCTCGATAATTTGTGAGGCTCAATCCCAGCGTGTCCTCCGCTGGCAGATATGCCTTCCAAGCATGTCTCATGCTGCCTGCAACTCAGCCCAAACACGTTGGATATCCAGCATGGCCGGTGGGCGGACATTCCAAACAAACACAACCACAATTATATATATATATATAATGTAAAGTGTTGGCTGGCAATGGTTGAGAGTACAACAGGCTTTGTATGCGGAGATATGCCGAGAGATGATGCGATGCAAAGATTTGTGAAGTGATGCAGTGAGGTTTAATGTAGTTCTTGTGATTTGTCATGTGGTGAAGTGTAACAACATCATCTGAAATGGTGCTGGCATGCTGAAGCCTGGGGCGGTGACGTGCAAAATGTGGTGATTTTTGACGTTGTCATGTTTAGTTCGACATTTCCAGACGCAGGAAACGAGGATGACTGTAGCGCTGCCTCAGGTTTGTCCTGAAGTCTTTGGCTCAGCTTGGAGTCATGTCACATGCAAAAAAAAGGGCCTGATCACTCCAATCTTGGGACAACGGCCTCAGAAGGTTCGACAGCCAGATCAAGAAGGCATCATCCTGTGCCCCCTTTGGTAGCATGTCGTGGAAGACCCGTGCAAGGCTGTCGTCAAAGAACCACCATCCCTCTGGCGTGGTGCTTGAGCCACGTGTTGAAGTGACCTGCCCTGCTCGTACCATGGTGGCAAACAAACCCAAGAATCAAGAACTTCTGGTGGGAAATCTCAGTGGAATTCATAGCAAGGATGGGCATCATGACATGAGGGTGTCTCCAAATGTCACAGCCGGATCACAGCCTTTGACCTCTCCAATGATGGCATGCAAGGTGTCGATGGCCAGGCACATGGCTTCAGTGGTACCTGTCAGCCCAGCGCGCATGCCAAACAGGTAGGTCCAGGAGCCTATGACCATTTGCAATGGCACTCTCTTGTCGTGACTGCCAGTGTCAGAAACGCGAACGCTCTCAAGGGTTGAATATCGTCTTCCCCACAAATGAGAGAGACCTGGAACATGAAGCCAGTTGCACATGTAATGCATGCCGTTTGCGGCGCATTGTTGGCCGTTGGTGCTTCCCCATGATTCAAACAATGGTGCTAGTGCAGCTGTGCGGTGAAGCCAGGATTCCCCCTGCCGGCATTCCGTAAACAGGCCCAATGGACATCTCCACCAGACACATCCCCTGCCTGACTCGCAACCCCATGCACTTCCATTCCCTGGCGCATCCAACTCAACCAACCCCTGCATCAAGCACCCCAGAATTTTGCCACCAGTGGGAGTACTATGGGGTACTATATACTATATATATAATACTAATTACACTGACACAAATATATATATATATACTATTATGTACCATATAGTGTTGTACTGTACCCAGCGATGAAGTAAACCACCCGGGCAAACTTAACTGCAACCCTTTGGCTCCAAGACCTGCTTCTTTCCGAGTGGTTCGTCCGTGCAAACCCATCTCCTATTTGCCACACATGTTTACTCAGAACTTTCTCGAGGATTTTGTTGCCAAAATCTATCGGCTCGATTGCTGGAAAACATAAATTGCCAGGAGGTTGTACTTTGTGCTGTAAGAATTGATGTCCAGACTTGATTTTGGCATCGAGGCCTTTTTCTCTCACGGCTTTGGCTGCATCCAACACTGTATGGCTTTTATTAGTCATGAGCGCCATTCCTAGCACTGAACGTCCGAAGACTTGAAAACTCCAAGAGCCGCTGTGGGCTTTGATTGGTGGGATGATGAGGCGGTTGCTGCTCGCACTGCTGCGGCTTGGTCAGCGAATAGATGTGCGAACTGTCCCGCTGCCGCAGGCACCCCGCAGGACGGACATGTGTTTGGATGTTTTTGGCAATTCTAGCTGTTTTAGGCAATATGTTGCTCCTACATTATTACAGCAATTATGTATATATTCATTATAGTAAATAATGATATGTGTATTCTTATTGCCGTTTCTTCTACCTTGGCGGCTCCGTGAGAGAGATCCAGGGGTTTGTTTCAAGTGTTTAGTTGGAGTATGCACTTCACAAGGGTTCTATGTTTGGGAGGATTTGCTACCATACTGGGAGCCGAATCTGCGTGGTTGGTTGCTCCGACCTGCCCTCCATATCCACTCCAGACATGTTGCACACTGAGCTAGGAGGAAGATGAAAAATAGATGAAACTAGCTTGCCTGTGATACGCATAATTCGGGGCATATCCAAGGCCGAGAACCAGATCCAGAGCCAACGTGCAATTTGTCCACTCCGAAACCACAGACTTGCTGGGCACAATGACCTTAGGGCAGGATGTGCCTCAACCCGCACTTTCACACCTGAGCATTCCTTTTTTGGTTTGCTCATGTCTCTGAGGAGATGGTGGCATCGGTCGTTGCGGTGACATTTGCCGGGGACTGTACTGAATACATAGCAGCCAGGGTCCCAGGAAGGGCCAACTTAGCAGCCAGAGTTGTAGCACATGTCTACTCAGAGTCTACGACACCAATGTAATGAACTGGTGCTTCCGAATGCAAGCGGATGGGACGCCCACCTATCACAGGTTGGTACAGCGATCGTGTTGGACAACGAGCCAGAGCCCTCACGGGGGCAGGCCAGGGCAGTCGTTGGAGCGGTTGGTTGATATTAGGTCACGGGATGCTGAGAGTTTTGGAAGGTTCTGTTGCTAGCGCTTCGGGGCGATACCTCTGTACAGACTGCCAAGTGCGGCCCTGGCCCCAGAGCCATTAAGAGATTTGCAATGATTCGCTCATGTTCTGGCTGGATTTTAGGTTTGGACGAGGCGGGTCAGCTGGCGGGCTAGCTCTCCCAAGTGAAGTGTCCAAAATTATGTGTAAGGTTTGGAATTTGGTTAAATTAGATGCCCTTGTTACTAGTAGGGATGCCCTTGTTATATACCAGTAGCTACAGTAGCTTGTTTATGAGACGCCATGGCTATTCGTATCTATTCGTGACTGCTTCGAATATGTTTCGTTAGTGTCACAGGCCGTCGTGCAGAGACGTTTTGAACAATTCGCAGTGTTACCAGCAAATGCATCGTGAGACATCATGTTGGCCCAGTTTTTTTCATGTTCCTTCAAGGTATTGCAGACGCGACTGGCCCCTCATTAACGTTGCTCCTAAACCTGAAATTGGACTGTGAAGGTACATACTTGGAGAAGCTGAACATGTGAACACCATTTGGGCTTCATACATTTCCTTTGATAGGGACATGTATTTCCCCTTATTTTCCTATTTTTGTATTTTTCCAGCTGATGCTGTGCGGATGCTATATATATATATTGATTTAGCAGCGATCCTATCACAAATCAGTGCAAACAGAAGCTTTCAGCAGATCCTGTATGCAGACAGCACATATTGGTAGTTGCAAGAGCGAGACTGTCAGTCACAGACAACAGGGCACTTTGTGGAAGAATGATCACGTTGATTGGGACACTTTTTGGGTGACAACAAATGACGGTAACGTTGTGCACGTAGGACGGACACAAGAAGCAAACAGCAACATATGAATTGAATGAATAAGTTACCTTTGCATAAGGCAAAAACTGTTGGAAAGTGCGGGCGGACGAACTGTGCATTTGGGATTGTGATCAAGAGAAGAGAGAGTCCAAAGAATACAGCAAAATTAAGTATGCAGAGGCATTGCACACTCAAAAAACTTTTCCTTTTTGGAGGCAGGCCCCAGTGACGTACCAAAAGAAAGCATACATGCAAATTCAATGCTAGTTGTTTTGTAGGTCCAAACTGCATGCATCAACTGACTAAAGCCGCTGCCACCCAACTGGAAAGTTTGATTTTAATCCACTCCAGAGTTGCTTGCAAGAGACCACAGAAGCAGAAGGCCACTGAACGAGACCACTGGAGCTCTACACGGGAGCTGATCTAAAACTCCGTGTAAGGAGTTACATAGTTATAGTTATATATATATATGATAGCCTTTCAGATGTTCTTAAAACCATCCGCGATGAGGTTCGCGAAAGTATCTTGTGTTTAATCCACGAAAGATTTATCGAAGGTCTTCGCTTTCATATGTGTTCCTTTCTACCGACCGACAAATGGTAGAAATACAAAGCAATCCTCCGGCAGAGCCGGTGGGCGGAAGTGTCCCCATTGTCACAGACTAACGAACTGAAGCCTCAACATGTCCTTTCGCAGTGCATAAAGGGTTCTCCGACTCCTGTCCCCACTGTCATAGACTAGCAACCTGAGTAGGCACAGCCCTGACAGTGAGGCGACGACCTGCAGCTGCTCTAACGGGCTGTGCAGATGTTTGCGCATGTTACGCTGTTACGCATTCCCGGAGAAATCATCAGTGAAATTTCGCGAAGGACCCACGAAAGTTTCGCACGTGCGCCGCTAAGGTCCAGAGGCCCCCCAGAATCCCCCAAGCTGCACCACCCTGTGCTGGTAGTCCAGTTGTGCTTGACTCTATTCATAGTTTATTCTAAGCCTGCGCCATGACTTAGGACCTCGAATACTGCTTGTCGCACAGATGCTGCAAGTAACCCCGGGTAGCTGTGGAATTCTAAACCTTCTGCCGGGCTCATGTTGCAAGATGTCAGTCCTACTTTGCGATACAAACATGACTAGTTCCGGCTCATGTTACTGTTAGCTAGACATGGTTGTAGGACCATGCTTCGCGATGAGGCCGCGAAAGATCATTTTTGCTGCGAAGAATGGCCATTCCAGGATGAAATAATATTGACGAACCACCATATGAAGGACTGTTGTAGTTACTAGTTTCAGTCATGAAACCACGCTCGTGGACATACAGACGGGAGAAGCTGGGAGAGCAAAAAAAGGAGACAGGAACTTAACGGAGAAATCCCTTTCGGTTGAGTTCGCCACCCGCGGTTTCTAGCTGATTTAGCTGCGGCGCCTGCTGCTGTCCTCACCTCCGAAACAGGCTTAAACATTTTTTAGTGATTGAGAGATGTTGAGAAAACAGGTTCAAACAGTGGCACCGGGTTCTTGAGAACTTGACAGGAGCCACCCTTCCGGCTGGTGTGCACCTTGGAGGTGCCTGGTGCTGTCTACACGCTTGTGGCCTTTCAACAAATGCTGTTGGGTGCAGTGACTAGGCATTCACTCAGGTGTACTCCGATTTTTTTGCTATTGCTTCGGCAGAGAGATCTAGCAGCCTCCCCACTATTTGGCAAACCACTACTGTGTAGCACAAGATCAGGCTCTATGGGCAGGATCGGATCTTTCAAGTGATTTTATCCCAAAAACATAAGTGTTTGCTGCACTTTTGCTGTTTGTGTTTGATTGAATGCTTCTTCCACCGGCCTTTCCAGGTCATTGTATGCTTTGTTGTACTCTTACCATATCTCTTACATATCAATCCGTTTGGGCCGGGTGCTCAACGCCTTCATAGATTTAGATCGTCCAGCCAAGGTGAACAACCGACTGCAGCTTTGGAATTTAAAAAGCGGGCAGCTGGTCGAGGCAGAGTCTCAGACGTCCGTGCGGACGATGCGGAAAGGGCAACACTTGGACTTGGACGGTAGGAAAACGGAAAACCATGGAGGGTAGGCCGGGAAGGCCGTGAGGATGGAGACGAAGGGAGGGCCAGGGAGGGAGAAAGATGAAGGAGGAGCCCAGGAGTGGGTCTCACCTAGAGGAGGGAGAGGGGTTGCAGCCACTGGAGCGGGCAGGTAACTACCAGCTACAGCTAAGTAGATTAATTAAGTGGCTGATGAAGCAAGTGTTGGCAACATGATAATGTGGGATCTTAAACTGTCAACTCCTCCTGTCATCAAAACCCTGGTAAACAACGAGAACCAATAGAGCTAACTCCACGACATACCTCGTAGCGGTAGTAGTATGTATATTAAAAAACAAGGGAATTCCATTGGAATTCCTTCCTTTATTTCCTGTCAATTGCCATCATTGCCACTTGGAATTCCAAAAAGGAAATCGAAGGAGAAGCGATATTCAATAGGCAATCAAAGGAGAAAACCAGCGCTGTGAGCGTGTGCGTTTTGCACTGTTTCCTGCAGATGCCTTTTTTACATACACTTTTGCATTGACTATGCCAAATCAAAGCGTGCTTCCTGCAGATACCAATCTTGCAGAGACAAGGCTTGGGGTAGACCAAACATATCAAATACAAATCCTGTAGAGAATTAGTTCCCCACCGAACATGCAAATATATATATATATACATATACTGTAATGCCAACACTGGATTAATCACCCCCCCTTCAAAGTCAACAAGATCAACAAGGTTTGAGATGCGAGGTATTGGAGACCACATCCCCTTAAATGTTATGACCTGATGATAGATGATGGTTGGTGGGATTCTGTGTGAACACTGAGGCCTGTGTGAGGGGTACCCTTTGTGAGTTTGAACACGTTAAGATGTTGTTAGAGTTTTAATAAGGGAAAATGAAAGTCTTTTGCTAGATTCATTTTTAGGGATTGTGGAACAAAGATTGCTAGGGAGAACATTTGCAGCTTAGGTTGCAACTTTAAACAATATATATACTAATGAACTGCTATTTCGTGTGTGTTCTTTTTCTCTGGGGCCGGCCCAAGAAAGTACTGATTAGACTGATGGAAATGTGGAATTCAGGTTTTAATTAGTTTAGTATTGGGGGCTCGAGCTGGGCTTGATTAATAGGGGAGGTTACTTAATCCTGTGTGCGCAATAGACTTAGAGGAATAGTTGGCCTCATATGCCCAAGTTATTGTATTTTATTACGGGTAATTTGCAAAAGCAAAGGGCGGAAGTTTCAATAAAAGCAAGGAAACTACAGTACAGTAAAGGAAGAAGTTCGTCGTTTTGCGACAAGCACTCGTCCTCCACTGCTCAAATTGCTGCAAATCAGGCAAACTCCGAACATTAGAAATGTGCAAGCTTTGTTCTTGAAATCATCCTTGCTGATGGCATAGGTGAATTTTCACCCAAGATCAAAGATGAGCCCTTCAGCTTTTGCACAGCCACCAGGAATTTGATCATGCAAAAAGCAAAAAAAACTGATAAAGCTGGCTATGTCTTCCAAGTAGGACAAAGTGGAGGTGGCCTTCATTGCATCCAAATAATCATGCAATTTCTTCCCCTTTCGTACTTGTTTAACATGCACATCATCAGCTCCGCTTCAGTGGGCGACGCTGCAATGCTTGTGCCTGTGTTCAATTCACTTCGGAGAAGCTGTGGTAGCCATGGGCATGCAACTTCAACCTGGTGCTGGATAATCTTCCAGGTCCACTCATCTTTCAGCATCTGGCTGAAATACTCATCATTGAACTTGATTATGATGACCTCCGAGGCCGAGGTCATTGGCTGTAGCTCTTCCATGCAGCTCTGGCAATTCCCATGCCACACACTGCGACATGTGGCTGCAAGAAAAAGTCCTGAATCTTGCTTTGCCACTCACAGGAGCAAGTCTTTTGTTTGAGCTTGCAACCAAGGTTTTCATGCATTCCTATTGTTCTTCTTTCAAGCGTGTGTTTTGGGATACTTCAAATTTAGGCTATCTTTAACCTTGCTTGACTGCCAGCCCATTTTCAAGACTTTCAGTCCTGTCCCGTGACAGGCATGGCTGTTGAGCATGATCCCACTCCTGTCTTGGTCATGCACAGTCAAAAGGCTTGGGTGCACCAGCTGTTCATACATAAGCTTTCTTTGCCCAGAAATGTTCAACATCCTTTTGGCTTTGGCATTGGTTGCTGGTGGGCTATCATCTCTGATGGCTTCACATGCAGCCATCGCAACTGATTGCGTCCGTGGCTGCAGCACACGCACGCTAAAGGCTTCACAAACTTAAAATAATGAGCTTTCAAGACCAACCCACACTGGAAAACACGCATTCACAGAGGAGGCTACACAGGCCTTCTGAAGCGCAAACAAAGCCTTCACGGGCACATTGTGGCATTGACATACAAGACCCATCCATTTGTGCATACTTGTACGGAATGACAATGCACCGCATGCAAGAATTGTCGAACACTTGCCAATGCATTTGTGCCAGCTACGGAAACAGATTATATGATTATATAGTTTATTTACATGATTGCAAAACACAAATTTCATGGTTATTTGTTCGGTATATTGATGATTTTAACTTGTTGGCAACATTTGGCAACCTATTAACTAGTCAGGCTAGAATAGCTAAAACATAACTAATTGTGATAACGTTTTAAGATAATTAGTGCATTCAGTCAACTCTTAGTTATATAGTTGCTTTACCCATCAAAAAATATGTTAGATCACATAAATAGGTTCAAACATGTCAAAGACCGGTTGTCAATAGATGATTTATTGCTGAATATCATGCATAAACATCAATACCTACACGGCCATCCAAGTGGCTCCTCACTTAGCTAGCTCTTCACTCTAACTCGCGGACTTATCTACTGGTCCACGCTAACTGTTGCCTGCGCAAACTATTGCTTGAACTATTGAACTGTTCGTAACTATGGAAGTTTCTTAACTGACTAAACTTCCTTTGAATATGATATTGCTTTTTGATCGCTTGACATTCATGTTTGAGCTGGTCAAGCTCTTGGGCCATGTCAACCCAGGTTTGTTGTTGTTGTTGTTGTTGTTGTTGTTGTTGGCGCACTCCATTAATAACATAGTTTATTTGTTGTGTTCTTCCCGAATGCGTAGCGAAGGGTTCTCGTTTAACTCTGGGGGTCTGGGGGTCTTGTTCGCGACGCGTTGTCTCAGCGTTCGCAACCGTCCGCAACCGTTCGCAACCGTTCGCGGTAGAGCGCTAAGGCGCTGCCATTGGGGGAAGCTTTTGGAGAGGGTTTCGGATGGAAACGTGACTTGTCAGATTCGTGTGAAATAGCGAGGAATCGTGTGGAAATGTAAGATGTTGAAGTGTGGAGAATGATTTCAATGCGCAGGCGCAGCGTTTTGTGAGATCCGCAGTTTTCTGCGTAGTTTCATTGGGGCTTGCGTTTGGAGAGTGGTGTTTTTGGGGTGTTGGTTTCAGGGTGTTGCATCGAAGCTCTGTTTTCGTGACAAGTCTCAGCTGAAGTGGCGATTTTGGTGGATGGGAGTGTGCTCAGAACGGGTCGAAATCATTCCAAACGTGTGGTGCCGCGGTGCAAATGTTGTTGAAGCTCACATGATGTGATATTGTGACTTTTCGTGGCAGGCGCAGTACTTTGCACGGCTTTTGAGGTATGGAAGTGCGATTTTCGTGGCAGGCGCATTACTTTGCACGGCTTTTGAGGTATGGAAGTGCGATTTTCGTGGCAGGCGCAGGGAATCGTGGAGTTGCGAGGTGTGACGGAGGTGACATTTCGTGGCAGGTGCCGGGAATCGTGAGGTTGTGAGTTGTGGTGGAGGTGACTGTTTGGAGGGGCTGGAATCGCAAAACTGCTTGGCAGGGCTGCTTGATGTGTGTGTGTGTGTGCTCCGATGGGTGTTTCCGCTTGACTTTTGGAAACGCTTGTTTTGCAGACTTTGACATGTGAGTTTTTGAGGAAGTCTCGTACGAAACGCTCGTTTTGCAGACTCGAAGCGTGACTCGAAGCCTCGCCTGTGCCGGCGTGTCACTGGTGAGCGGGATGATTGATATCGTGTGATAACATCTTTGCTTCTAGTGGGTGGCCGACCGTGTGGCGAAATTACATTCGTGATGTCGCAGTGCCATGTGGATTTGCGCGGCCTTGGTGGGAAGTGCGTTTGCGTGGCGCCGTCCCGCTGGGGAGGGCGAAGCATGCTGGTGTAAACGCGGCGTGTCGCTGGTGAGCGACAAAAGCGTCCCACAAGAGTGTCCTAGAATTGAGATCGCCTAAGTAGGTAGAGCCTGAAGGCCATGGAAACAATTATTTTTACATCAAGTGGCTGCCAAAAAATGCGATTGAAAATGCGTTGATTGAAAAAATGTGATTGCTAGAGTAAGAAAATGCGATCGAAAATGCGATGTTCTGAAAAATGCGATTGCTAGATGTTAAAAATGCGATTGAAAATGCAATGTTGAAAAAAATGCGATTGCTAATGTCAAAAAATGTGATCCAAAAATGCAATGCAATTAAAATGCGATTGCTTGCTGCAAAAATTACGACTGAAATGCACCGCCAACAAAAGGCGCCTGGGCTCTTTACAAGTGTGCAGCTCAAACGCATTTCTTTTGGCGATTGCGCAGTCCAAACGCATTTTTTTTGCGATTGTACAGCCCAAATGCATTTTTTTTGCGATTGCGCAGCCCAAACGCATTTTTTTTGCGATTTGGCAGCCCAAACGCATTTTTTTGGAAGAAAAATGCGATTGACAATCCCAATCGCACTTTTTCGCAAAAAAAAATGCGCCGCGCCCGGACAAACGCATTTTTTCGTAAAAAAATGCGCCGCGCGCAGACAAGTGCATTTTTCAATCGCATTTTTGCAACCTCCGCAGCAAGACCTTATCGCAACGCATTTTCAAAACGCATTTTAAATGCGATTTGAGGCGACAAACGCATTTTAAATGCGATTTGTCAATCAAATCGTATTTTTTTTTGCGCCATGGAAGAGTGGTAAATTTGCGTACGCGTGCAAACGCATTTTTCACGCCAGCCATATGTCCAAGGTCGCGGGAAACGTATTTTTCCGGGGCAGAGTTGGGGACGAGCCCGGAAGCGAGCTGAGAACGATGTTTGCTTTTGTCCTGTCCTTCGGTCCTTGTCGTCCAGCTAGCAAGCTGGCAGTCTGGGTTGGTTGGGGTGTTTACGTCTATTTTTGGTTTGCAGGACAGCACTGGGGACATAGGTTGTCCGAAGCAGCCAGACAAACAAATGTGACCCAAAATCCAATGCAAAAACACCATTGCTCGCTGCAGTCAAAGTACGCGTCAAAATTCAATACCAAAAACGAGCGTTGAGGCTGCTGCCCCACCTGATGTCTATAGAGAACACTTGAAAAGCCTTGGCCTTTGATTGCGCTTAGTGGCGTGCCCACACGGCGAACAATTAGGAAGTTGTGATACTTGCAAGCTTTCTATTTTTTCAAAGTGTTCCAGGGCTGCGTTCCCACGTGGGGACTGGCTCCCAAGGTGCATTTTGGATCCTATTTTTTGAGCCATGGGAAGTGAACAAATAATTCCCAACAGAGCTACAGAGCCTACCTAGGTTAGGCAATCTCAATCCTAGAAGAGTGTCCCACAAGAGTGTCTCGTAAGAGTGTCCCACAACAAGAGTGTCCCATAAGATTGTCCCACAAGAGTTTCCTACAAGAGAGTCCCGTAAGAGTGACGCACAAGAGTGTCCCACAAGAGTGTCCTACAAGAGTGACCCACAAGAGTGTTCCACAAGAGTGTCCCAAAAGAGTGTCCTACAAGGGGCGGTTACTCGTTTTTGCACGCGTTCGAACAATCGTTTTTGCACACGGATCGACTTGCTCGTTTTTGCACACAGACTGTTTGTTGCAACGTTTGTTTTTAGAACACACTCAATGTTTGTTTTTCGCGCACGTCTTGGAAACTTTAAGACTGATTTTGAGCTCTGATCGATGGACACCTGGGCCGATCCACTAACACAAGTCAACAACACTCGTGAGAGCAGCAAAAAGTTCAGCAGACAGTGATTTCAGTTTCGAACAGGGTGTGTGTCTACACCTGTACCAAAGGATGCTATATTGCCTGTTTCCAAACTATAGTTTTAATCCACAGCCAGGGGGTAGCGGCAGATCATTTGGGACCGCTACCAACGAAGACGCCCATTTGATCTGGTGACATCAGAGCTGGCCACTCTGACGTACCTGCGCCAAGTGTTTGAACCCTCATTAAACTGCTAACGAGTTTCTTTTGTTTCACCCATGTTCAACAAGTCTTTTCTCCGACCCAGCAGTCTTGCAGCTGCTTGAAGTCAAGGTCTAACTGCATGTGAAGGTCTACCGAGCAGTAAAGTGGAACTTCATCAACTGCAGATTTAGCTCTTGCGAGCATCAATCTAAGTGTGTGTGTGTGTGTAAAGATGTTGACCTTGTCCAATCTGGCAACCCTTTCAGCACTTCAGAGTCACACTGTTTGGTTGGCAACTGCAACCCCCCCACCCCCCACCCAACCCGCTCATTATAGTTTGCGTGTGCAGATGAGTTTGCGTGGCAGAAGAGTGCTTTGAAAGGCAATCAAAAGTAAGTGTGTGTGTGTGTGTGTAAAGATGAGCTAGAAAACGTGTGCGTGTGTAAAGATGAGTACGATTTGTGTGCGAATTTGAGTTAGATTTCAGGGGGGGCCTGTGTGCGAATATGAGTTGGATCTGTGTGCGAATATGAGCGGCCACCCCCTACAAGAGTGTCCCACAGGAGTGTCCCAGAAGAGTGTCCCACAAGAGTGTCCTGTAAGAGTGACCCACAAGAGTGTCCTAAAAGAGTGTCTCACAAGAGTGTCCCGCAAGAGTGTCCTATAGCCTATAAGAGTGTCCTACAAGAGTGCCCCACAAGAGTTTCCTACAAGAGTGACCCACAAGAGTGTCCTACAAGAGTGTCCCGTAAGAGTGTCCCACAAGAGTTTCCCACAAGAGTGACCCACAAGAGTGTCCTACAAGAGTGTCCCACAAGAGTGT
>CAXAMN010017113.1:1106668-1117415 GCA_963970005.1 Durusdinium trenchii
CGCTAGTAGTAACAAGTGCCTTACTAGTAGTAACAAGAAGCTAGTAGAAACAGGTGCATCGCTACTAGTAACAAGTGCCTTACTACTAGTAACAAGAAGCTAGTAGAAACAAGTGCATCGCTACTAGTAACAAGTGCCTTACTAGTAGTAACAAAAAGCTAGTAGAAACAAGTGCATCGCTAGTAGTAACAGGTGCATCGCTACTAGTAACAAGTGCCTTACTACTAGTAACAAGAAGCTAGTAGAAACAAGTGCATCGCTACTAGTAACAAGTGCCTTACTACTAGTAACAAGAAACTATTAGAATGCATCGAGATCAATCAAAGCACGACCGGGACACCGGAGCATCCATCAACTGGCCGGTGGACCTGTGTGCACCCGACCACCTTCTACAACGGAGGGCACCTGTAGCATGTTGGATGATATTTGGGAACTAAATGTACTAAAGGCAATTTATATAAAAAGGGTGTTGAATTGTTGAGTTTCTTGGAAGAAAATGAGCTCCATGGAATTGACCGCTTAGAAATCCATGTCGTGATCATGTTCACTTCTTTGATTTAGGATATTTAGGGGCCGGTGGAATCAAACATGACTCTAGTTGAGAGGCTGCAGGAAGCCAAGATGCAAATATATGCCAGGTGTCCCATCCAGCAGATGTGGAGTTTCTCACTCAGGGAATTGCCCGAAAACTGGGAAGTGCAGGGTCATGAGGGTGTTCTTGAACGGCAATGACAGCAATCGTCAAATACATTTTTGATTTGCGTTTATTGCCAAGGATGGCCGTGGTGAATCAGGCTTGCATGGCACAGTGCCCAGCCCACAATCGAAGACTCAAGGAGCATAGAACCATACAGGTCCATACAACTATATATATAAAACACTCTAACTCTAACGGTTTGATGTACTACAACTCCAACAAGCATGCCAATGGAGTCGGTGGATTTGCAAATGACGAGTTTGTTGTTGCTGTTGATGATCTCCCGAACAGTTTGCACATCGCCGCGGGTCTTGTTTTACCGTAGCCCTCCGAAGCTTTGCGGATTTGGAGGACAATGCCAAGGAGCTTCTGGAGCAACTTGCCTCAACTTGCCTTCTGGAGCTTTGGAGAGATCCGCTTTTTGACCACATGCAACTTTATGCAACTTACCTGCTAGATTTGCAGAACTGTTTGAGGAACTGTTTGCGGAAATGTCCAAGCTCGGGCTTTCGGGCAACCATGACCTTCGAACAGTGTAAGGCACAATGCGAGCGAGACGTGGCTGCAACGAAGTGGTCCTAATTATTGTTGCCACATGATAGTCCGGTGTAGATATGTAGAGTGACATGATCAAACATGTTGAAACCGCATCTGCATAGATTAATATATATATATACTGTAACAAATGTGGAACTGTTTCAGTTAGAACCTCCTCATGTGACGTTGCTTTGCACTGCATGGGATGAGGAGCTCACCCACTGTCAGGCGCAGCGTCTCACCGCTCTCTAAGTTTATCCGCTGTCATTTCTGAGATTGACAAAGCATTGGGGAGCTGTGTTTTCTCGAGCAGTTGATGATGTGATGTGTTTGTGTTTGTCATTGTGTGTCGCAGACGGGATGGCATCAATCCCCGCATCCGGTCCACCTATGGAAGGACTCCCTGTAGTGAGTTTGCAAAGTTCAAGAGCAAAAGTCAAGGTCACCTCGGTCCAATTCATGCGACTTGCTCCACGGCAGGATGCGAGAAGGACTGTTTTGACCGAATCACTGGGAATTTCTGGAAAGTACGGCAGCTTCACTGGATTCAATAAAAAGGAGTCCTGTGCGCTGCAGATTCAGTGCAACTGCTATGGTGATAACATGTGATGACTTACTTTAATGTATGCATCATAGGCCTGTAGATTTGTTTGCAGAAGTATTGTGTACGACTGTAGAACTATGGTGGGCATCCATGGACATCCAAGGTATCAACGATGTGCAGGCAAATGTGCCATCAACACGGCTGCCGATGAGGCCGTGTGTTTGTTTAGACGAAGAGTTCATGAGTTCAGCTTAAGGAAATCCCACAACCATGAGGTGGTTTTCCAGACGAAGCACAACATCTCAATGCCTGAGATGAAAGACTTGGAAACTCAGGCACTTTCTTGGCTGCTTGTGTGCCTGTTTAAAGGTTCGGAGGGAGGCGTGTTGACTTCTTGCCGTAGGTGGTGAGCGTGCTCAAAAAGAGGACACTGGAAGAGCAATCCCTTGGTTTTGCACAACCGCGAGTCTTCAGTTTCATTGACAACTTATATAACATTATATAACTACTATATACATACATCATATATTTGGTGCATCAACGCAGGCCACCCGGCCAGGATCATTTTTCAGAAGCGACCTGACGATCATCCTTTCAGTTTCTTGATATTTCAGCTGCAACCTCGGTTATCCAGCGTGAGTCAAGTTTGCTTGCCATTGCACAGCCATAACAGTTAGGTGTCGCAAGAAAGCGGAAGATGCCTTGGGGAAAGCCTTGGGCATTCCAGCAAAGCATTCGAAGCCAGCAGTGGTCATCAGGCAGAGTGCATCACAAGAACCCAGTCAATTATTGAAGAAACTTGTGAGCTGCAGACATGTGCTCGTTTCAGGAGGGAGGAGAGAGCGAGAGAGAGGGAGACAGTGAGAGTGGGGGGGCAAGATGTATCACGGTTGAGCACTTGCAGCTTGCAACGTTGAGGCCGTTCAAACCCGGAGTCCATCATGTCGGGGTGCAGGCAACTCTTGGATGCGAGAAAAAGAAGCACTCACGCATTTGTGCAAATTGTAGCTAGTTTCTCAGAAGCAGCAGGTTTGAGAGTTCTTCGTGTCCATGCTTCGCACGAAATAGTTCTGTTTGAAGGCCCTGAATCAAGATCCCGGGAATGATTTGGAAGCAGTGGTTGACGTGCAGGACCCTTGCTCACTAAAGTCTGAACACGGAATACTTGCCCTACAGATCAAAACTGCTGGTGAACTTGCAGGGCACCAATGCATGGTTCTGGCAGGCCCTGTCCAACGAGAATATGGATAAGCTCGCTGATGATTCAACACTCAAAAGCTTCGACAAGGTGTTTGCCAAGTCAAATTGGAAGGATGAGTTGTAAGATTCAGACGTTCTATAATTCAAACATAACTCAAGTATATTCACATTGAAGAATGTGCTTGTGGATGGGCTTCATTGCTACATGTGTATTGTACAAATATATATATATATATATGTGTGCGGGCGCGTGTGTGCAGCAGACACGCGTTTGATGAGTTGCCCAAGCTGCCGATGCAAGCGCGTGATTGGTGCTTTGTGCGAAAAGATGTTTGAGGCTTTCGATGATGCTATCTCATCGGACACCGCCATGCATGGTCTTCTGAAGATTTTCCCTGCAGAATCTTGATCATTACTCGTGCTTCTGAGACCAAGAGCTAGCGGAATAATTTGACCGATCAGGATTACAGTAGTGGCCGAGCAGCTGTAGGCTTGAAATTCAAGACGACGTATGACGAAGTGTTGATAACTGTTCAAGTCAGTTTAGCTACTGACAACTAGCGCTCTAATACATTCTAATACTATGATGATTATATATATATATATATATACTAGCATATTGACCGTTTACCTCAGGAAGCTGCAGAAGTCACTTCAGCGTCAGTGTCTGGAAACTTTGTGTCATTGGGCCAGTCGACTGCATTAGTCAGCGCGTTTTGCAGCCAACGTCCACTGCCAAGAACAATTGTGAACAAACACTTCAGCAATTATGGCCTCATTCGTTCCACACCAGAACCTTAACCAAGGTTGGCACACTGTTTGCCGAAGAGATAAGGCCAAGAGCATTTCCAGCAGTGACGACAGAATGTAAAGTGGCTTCATGACACTGAGCTCATGCAAGGCTCTCCCTAAGAAGTTCAGCAACCAAAGCTCTACTTGATCTACTTGCACTATGTTTCCGAAACATATTCTATTTGGCTTGTGTTGTTGTCACTATTCTCAGGCTCTTGTATATATATATATATATGTTTCATGGGTCCTGGTGAGCTTGTTTGAAGACTGAGGGCAAGTAGTTGTGTGAAGAATTACGATCAGGCAGATCACACCATGAACGGCTTCGGCACTACGCGTCTTGCCAAAACATGTTTTGCACAATCTCTTCCACAGGCTCCACATTCTGGGCAGCTTTGCGAACCTTTGCACAGCTGCTGCACATTGCTTTCCACAGACAGTGTGCTTCAATGTTTTTCAAGCAAGGCAAGTTGTCCATCACGAAACGCTCAACTCGTGTTCTCAGCCTGGCCCTTGGCCTTGCAGTCACATTCGGCTCTCCATTGCAACGCAAGACGTCAGAAGAAAGCGCTTTTGCCGTCTTGCAGCCAATTGTGGCTGGCTACCGGCAGCGTGTTTGGCAACATCGTATCATTTCAAAGTGGACGCGACACACAAATCGAATGCTGTGACCGCGAGGGAGTGGTGACCGAATTCCAGAGCCGCAGGCCGCTTTCGGCTTTCAAGGCCAAGAAAACCCACTTGGCCAGATTTAGGAGTTGCTTTGTTTTCCATTCCAAGTTGCTTTACTATATAGTTGTATATACTTGTTCCGTGATCTAGGGATCTAATCTCGGCAAAGACTTCGTATAATCAACACCAATTCCATGCAATGGATGTGATCGCTAATAATCATTTGTCAACATGCCAGGTATCATATAGGCATGCATAGAAAAGCTAATGCAGTTTGATTTGTGCTTCATCTACTTACATATATACGTATGAGCAATATATGCATTTGCTTGTGGCGATGCGATGCTATGTGTTACTGGCAGCTTTGCTACTCTCATCGCCGGCAGCCTAGCCACAGCGTCATAAGTTGGAAGACCTAGTAGCGTCCTTGCTCCTACCATTTTAAGTACATGACTCCAAGAAGTACTGTACATTGACTCCAAGGTGCCATGGCGAGCTAGACTGCGATGAGTTGGAAAGAGTGGAAGAGTCAGAATCCTGGACATCATGTGACATCATGAAGCCACTTAACTACACTCAGACGTACCACAAGCATTCTCAGGTCAGAGGCAGATGCATTGAGAGTGCAGCTGCTGCAGCAAAAGGTGAGGCGGCAACATGAGACCTTAAATCAGGCAGGGAAATGATGGGTGGCAAAGAATATCAAAGAATTATATACTTATATAAAGAGGATGGAGCGCGAGAGAGAGAGAGAGAGGAGAGATACAGAGAAGGGGGGTGAAGTTCGCAGCTTCCCTGAAAAGTTCTAGGTACCCTCGTCAGAGCGCTTCAGCTTGCCGATGGCACGTGCATTTGCTGCCTTAAGTCAAGCCGCATTTTGCTTCTTGGTCAGTCATTGTTGTTTGTTTGCGGCCGGCGACAGAGATGCTGAAATTGCATGTTCGGATCCCATTTTGCAGCAACGGTCTGCGGCCTGCCATGCTTTCGAGGTGGTGCAGACGAGACGTTGAGGAACTGGACTTGTAGCGCATGCCATTCCGTGGGGTTTACCCTCTCAGCTGGGACAACCCGGCTGGTCCGCCAGGCTCGAACACGGGTAAGATGCATTGAAGTGGTGCGACTAACCGCTGCTGGCAGATGTGTTGGGTATGGTTGGAGAGAGAACTGCATCACACTGTATGATGATGCATGCAATTGGTGTTCCGCAGAAGCTCATCACTTTCCCTCACGCGAATCCAGTTCGGGTATGTTGCGGTACATTCCTGGCCCTTCATTATCCTTCTTTAGACCCTGTATGGAGGCCGAACTTGGAGAAGCTGACTCTACCTTCATTTTTGCTGCGCGGATGAAATGGCTTGAGGGCGAGCACAGTCAACACGCTTGGCCACCTGCTCGGCCTAGAGAGTCATTGAAGAACCCCAAAGAAGACACGTGGCTGCATAGAAGTGAATGGGAATGATCCGACATTCAAGTACATGCAAATGTGATCAAATGTGTCTTTACTGCTGGGATATCACAGCAGAACCCACTTAATTACTTGAATGGGGGTGCAATGTCTCGATGTTAAACAATTGACAACATGCAAGTTCATGAGTTTTTGGTATTGACTTTAAACACATGCATGCGAGAGTTTATTATGCCCAAGGATTGCTACGGACACTGTGCCAAAAGAGGAGGCTTCTGTGCTTGGTGCGGTGTGGGGAACGCATGCTGCCGCCAGGGTGAGGCACGAGATTCATTGTGCTTACTGTTTCTCCTGAAAGGCTAAGGCGGTTGGCACGTGACACTGTTGTACACCGGACAACTTGGCACATGTTTAGCCACAAGAACAGAGAACTGACGACTGGTTTGGAAGTGATCACCTTTTTTTGGAATGTATTGTCCGCAAAGCGTATGGGTATTGGCTGTATAGGATTACCACATTCATATGTGACATGTGTGTATATATACAATACGTACATAAACGACACGCCGGGCTCGTTTCCGCACATGCGGTTGTGAGCGGTTTGTTTCCACAGCCGTGCTTCTTTCAAGCTGATTAATGCGCGTGGGCCACCCAGCTTTCGATCCTTCCAATTGTTAGTAGCGTCCTTGCTCCTAGTAGTAAGGCCAGGAGCCCCTAGGCCCTACGTAGTAGCGTCCTTGCTCCTAGGCGCTGTTCCGCAATGCGGTTCATTTTAAAGAGGACCCGCGACAATGCGATTTCAAGCGCGGCTTTTCTCCTCAGGCATTTGTGATCATGCGAGGCTTTTGCTCAAGCTTTCGCCAAGAATGTTTTTCCACATGTTGGGGTTGATTTCTAAGCAAAAGGGATTTGCCACGAAGAAGTCCCCCCAAAACGACACCTCAAGCCAGACAAACGTAACAAAAGGAATCAACGACGAACACAAACAAACCTCGAAAGGTGTCCCCGTCATGTCCCCCAAGCCAAAATTTAAAGGCATGTGAAAATCAATCGAAATCATGCTGTGTGCAAAATTCTGGACAACTTGCTCCATGTCAATCAAAACTTATCAGATAGCAGCAGCACAATTGAAGACAAGAACGTCACTGTCCCCAGGCCCCCCACCCCCACAACGAAAGCAAGCAGCAAAAGCGAGCGCGGGCAGTATACAAAACTCAGACAAAACTATACAAAACTTTTGCTGCATCAGTGCCTGTAAAGTCGCCCAAAGAGAGCTGATGTGCCAACTATCTACATTCAACAGGAACAGGCACAAACACGTAAACAATCGTCAAACTGCAGGCATGTTCAAAGACCCCTTCAGCACTGAAGCTTTTTGAGAGGAGACGACTGTGAATCATGTAAGGGCCTAGTAGGGCTCTCAGCAGTTTTAGCGGCAACGTCCATGAAGGCTAGTGATCCTGCTGAGTGCTTCAACGCCACGTTTAGCGGTGTTGAGCATCATGAGGCTGAGCTGCAAGTTAAGCTTCCTTCTCACCAAGTCGGGAAGTTGAACATGACGCGGCTTTTGAACGGGACAGCTTTGCAAGACAAAAGGGAAAGCTGGTCGTTTGGTTTACTTCGTCGTTGATGTCAAGCACCCAGGAGTGCGTTGAAGTCCCATCGCCAGCACCACGGCTGAGAGCGACAGTTGGCAAGAATTAGCCAGTCCTTTTTCCATGGACACGAAGGGATGCAGCAATTATGCAGGCAAGACACATCCCGGTGCAGCATGAACATGAAGACTGCTGGATCTACTGCGGGAAGGCTGACCCGCAAATGACGAGTGCAGGTGCTGCATGCAGCAAAGTTAAATTCTTCTTTGGCAGGCTGGTGGCTTTTGCGATTGGTGTGGCGCCGGGAATGCGTGCTGCAAGCCGCTTGTCTGGTTAGGCCAATGTGACCCGTCAAATGTATTTTTGCACTTGCCAGGCGCTGAACTTACTCAGGTTTATGTGTGGTTTGTATGTGTTGGCCATGCCTGCATGGTCAGGAGACATGAGAGAATATTTTTGCTGACTTGGTTCATCAGTGTATCTCAGTGTGTCTAAACTGTGGCCCGTAGAATTCCAGTGCCCCAACATCCGTCATGTGCTGTTCAGGGCCGGCTATGAGTTTGACCCCATCGAATGTCGTGGTGCCAAGAATGCCGCGGTCTTAGACAAACTTCATTAGCAGCTGTTTACCAGGGTTTGTGTCAGTGCATTTGAGCAGACTGCTACAGCTTTCAATAGCTTGGCCAAGAGCATTAGTGGATGCGGAGCACAATCTGGAGCACCACATGTAGCATGTGTTGCAAAGCTGAGGCGAGTGACCAGCACCATGTTTGCACAGCGTTGTCACCCACAGTGCCAACACCAACTTCCAATGATTTTGGTTGTGTGCTTGCAATTCGTGGCTTTTTGGCATGCATTGTCACTAACTAACACTTCTGAAACCCAGCCGAACCGAAGACAGAATCTGAGCGGTTCTATCTACTTGCTTCCGTGCACTGTACTGCAAAATCTGTATTTGAGTCTTCCCGCATGTGGGTTTTACTGCTTGACGAATCCTTCCTCGTCTCAGTGAAGTCACATGAGAACCCATTGGGGCTGTTGCTAACGAAGATAAACGAAGAGATAAATTCGACGTTTGAACAGCTGCAACTCAAGGTTCCAAAACGTTCACGAATGCACTGCACGACGCCTTCTTCTGGAGTGACGACTTGCCACATGAGGCGGAATTTGCTGCAATGTTGTTCAGAAAATCTCTCAAGTAGAACAGCATAGAAGAAACGCAGAACGGGTGGAAACAAGAAACATTGATTCCTGGATTCAGATTCCATCTTTTTCCAGGACTGTGAGGGTTGCCAAGTCTTTGATGGCTTTTGGCGAGTATGGACTGGCATTGAGAGCAAAGTGGAGCTACTTGCCCGGCAGACGATCAATGTATGGCTGCGACATGCTGTAGCCTTGTGCTGTTGGATTGAGACAGTGGCATTGCAGTAAGTGTTGTTTCTTGCCACACGTGAATGTTTGCAAGGCGTGTTCTCGTCGACAATGGCTGCATTCCAGGCAATGCCTTGAGTGAGGGCTTGGCATTGTGTTCAGACAATTTGTATCAATTTGTTCAACAATTGCAGAGCCGAAGTCAGTGGGTTTTGTCCAGGCACCAGTCAGGGTACTATTGTACTCACTGGGCATTCTTTGGGCGCAGCAGTGGCCACCCTTGCTATGTACATGCTGTGCCGTGGCGAAGAAGGGAAGGGTCCATGGTACCGGCCAGCTGATGAACTCCGACAAGCACAGGTTCATCTTGAACCTAAACAAGTGAAGCAATATTATATCATATGCGGTATCGTTGCCGAGCCATGCCGAGCCACACACATGACAACCAACGACACAAACCAGATCAACCTCCCAAGCTGTCTCAGCCCCACTTCAAGTACTTTCGGTGCACGTTGCCAGACTGGAGTGAAGTTGCAGTTTCAAGTTGGGAGTTGGGAGCTAGGGAAGAAGATACCTTTTGCATCGTTCTACTATGTTCTACTATTACTATGTTCTACTAGTATGGGTGCTTTTACCACCTATGCCCGCCCTCAACAGCATATTAGTGTCAGGCAACTTCGTGGCTACAGCGTCGGCCTCTCCTACAACTTTGCTTCCCCACGGGTTGGAAATGATGCATATCATGATGCATTTGCAACTTGTGCAAGCACCCGAACCAGAATGTTTGGAGCAGTTCGTCTGTGAGTGAGAGACAAACTTCCAACTATAGTCATGTATATAGGTGTAATTGGGATGTTTGCTGCGCATGGTGTCTTCTGTGTGTGCCTCGAAAAAACGATAGGGGAGTCTACCCCTAAGACTTGCATTGCAGCCAGTGAGAAGTCCAGTGAGATGGGAAGATCCGTAGAGAGTTGTCAGAGCTTGGCATGAATCTGAGAGCCGCTTTGGCCACATGGAGGATCCACTCAGCTTGACCTTGATCATGGGAAGAGCTTGGCAAAGAGTTCGGAGCCGTTTTGCCTCCATGTATGGGCGATTTCATCGATACCCATGCTTTCTCAGCCAAATGACAAGATCCCCACACGTATACTTGGGAATAGCAAACCAGCATTGTCATTCTGGAAAGAGAACAGGAACACAAGCACCTTGTTGGCACCCTGCGGGCTTTATATAGGTTTCCTGCTTAGGATGCCCAAAGATGTGGAAAGGCCCAAACCCTGAAAAAAGAGAGGTGACATCATTTGACATCCCAATTTGATCCAATGCTCAATGCATACACTGCGAACAAACAGTTTTTCTGACCCAATTGCGGCCCAGCATTTCCACAGAGCATGCGGGTCATTTCCTTCCAAGTGGTTTCTGATGTGCCCGACTTCGAGGCAAAGATGTTCAACCGGACTGTGCCTTTGTATCGGATTACACGTGGCCGTGATCCGGTGGTGCACGTTCCGCCGCTGCCAATCTACCATCATGTGGGTTCTGAAGCCTACTTCTCAGGTAAATCGCAGAAACTTGGCTTATCAGTTGCACTCATCCCCATTTTGGTATCAAGGGTATGCCATTCCCTTTTCTTCTTTTTTTTTTGTGTGCAGATTAGGGCACAACCTATGGAAACATCATGTTACGTTTGATCATCCTTTGCGTTACTTGAGTGCCCCTTTTTGGTCCAAGGGAGGACGTGGTGGTTTGCTTGGATGCAGAGGATGCCAAGTGTCCGCCACCCAGACATTCAGCTGGTCATTTGCAGCCGCTTAAAGTGCGGCTCATTTATCTATCTATCTACCTACCTATCTATCGATCTATCTATCTATCTACCTATCGATCTATTTATATATTTACCTATGATTCTATCTACCTACCTACCTACCTACCTA